>CAIGRP010114972.1:0-44194 GCA_903798385.1 Fraxinus cuspidata | reverse complement strand
CCACTTCTAGATTCGAGCTCCCCAGCAGCCATCATACGCTGAATTTCCTCTCTATCAGAAGCTTGCAACTCAGTAACTCGTTTAGAAGAAGAAGTAATAATATTGACAATCTTGTCTAAATGAGAAAAGAAATTCCAAATGACAAGGACATTTTTAGCTGCTGTGACCAATGTCAACTGTAACCGATGGGCAAAATAATGGACGTAGTATGCATATTCACAATCTCTAAGAAATAATGCTTGAAGTCCATTCCAAGCACTGCGCATATTACTCGCACCGTCATACCCTGTCCTCTCTTTTGGTTCACTTGAAGTTCATATTGAGCAAGAACACCACATATTTTGTTTTTTAGATTCAATGACGTGGTATCACTAACTCATTTGATTTCAAAGAAACGTTCAATCAAACTTCCATGACTATTCACAAACCTCAAGATAATGGCCATCTATTCTCGATTTGAAGCATCTTGAGCTTCATCAACAAGAATGCAAAAACATTCATCCTCAATTTCCTCTCGAATCATTCGTCGTACTCTATTGGCCATAATATGCAAAATTTCTTTCTAAAAAGTTGGAGCAGTGTATTAGGCATTTTGTGGTGCATTTTTCAATACAACTTTACTAATTTCTGAATTCAAATCTGCAGCGTACTTTATTAGTTGTATGAAATTCCCACGATTAAGAGAAGATGGTGATTCATCGTTACCTCTGAACCCTAAACCTTAAAATGCCATTATACGCAAACAATGTTTCTGAAGTTTCTCTTCCAATACAATATGCATCACCTTATCAATATGTTGAGATGGTCTAATTAAATATTTAGCTCTAATCTCACACAGTTTATGATATGTTGAATTAGCATGAATAAGAAATGCACACTTGCTTCCATCCTTAACCCTCTTCCAATTATTATATCATTCGATAACCAATCCCGAACATCTAATGAATTGTCATCTTTCTGAAAAAGAAAACAGTAAAAACAATGTGCCCTTTCAATTGAAGGAGAATACTCCAACCAGGAAATTCATCGAGCACTTTTTCTGAAAGTGACGGTCTTGCTTTTTTCCTTCTATCCTTGGATACTCGTTAAGCTTCAACTGATAAGGTCCAACTTTTATATATGAAATGACGGGATGTTCAAACATTTGCTTTTGTTTTCCCAGATCCTGTTCAATACTAGTACATGATTGCACTCAGGAATTGAGACTCATGAATGTTCAATTTCTGGAGATGAAATTGGAGGATGTTGCATAGGAGTTGAAACTAGCAGATGTTCAATTTTTGGAGATGTACATATACTTTCATTAGATTGCTTCGTCTTTTTAAAGAATGAAAATATCGTCTTTATTCTCTTTGATGGAGGTTGAGCTTCCATTTGTAAAGACTGAAAATAGTAGAAAGAATAAAAAAACTGAAACTAAATAACATAGGCTACAAATTCATTGTCGACCGAAACAGAAGTATTGGGCTCCTTTTTGCTTTTGATTATTGGGCTCCTTTTTACTTTGATGTTTGTACCATAGAATTCCACTAATTCATACTCATCAACTACTTTTTTCCAACGAGTAAATCAACTAATCTTCCACTAAGTGCACGTTAGTCAAAAAAGTATTTGATAACTTTGGAAAAGCAGTGGCAAGAAACTAATTGATTTATATGAAGTATTTTACCCCTTTGTAAATCCTCGTCGCCGCATCTTGCAAGGATTACCCTTACCAAATTTATTAAAATTCAATTTGATTCTTTATTGAACTATCTATTTAACTTACTCTAAATGTGTAATTTCATATTAATTTCTATTTAACTTACTCTAAATGTGTAATTTCATATTAATTAATCACAGCCATGAGCCACCACCAATCAATACAACACCAGAATATCTAGATTCTACATCCTTGGATAACTTCAACAGCCACTATAAATTCAACACAAAAGTGACAAAACAAAACCAACAAGAAAAAATCTTCATCTGGGAACCGAGAAACAAAACCAGCAAGAAAAAATCAAGGACGGATTTGACTAGAGAAAATACCAAATATAATTTACTAAACCAACAAGAAAAAAGAAACCAACCTATGGGAATTGCAATTTCAATTCAATATTAGGGTTGAATGGAATCGGCTGCTCTTTGATACCTTGAAAAAATGACGATTTCAAGGTTGATTGAGAATGTGATATAATGATATTTAGGTAGGGTAATAAATAAATTGGATTGGACTTTTAGGTAATTGGCTGAATTTTTTTAACTGGGCTTGTACAAAAAAAAAAAAAAAATTACTAATAACTTAGATTTGGGCTAGACCTGGACCGGATCCGTCCCTGGATCTGATACCACATTACTTCTACTCTTTTTACCTGATTCAGACTGATGCTTAAGCCGGGATTCATTCTTTCGAGAACATTCAATAACCTTCTTTTTGGCTTCGATGATGACCTTGAAGACTTCAACTTTCTCAACTCATCCCTCATCCGTGCAAAGATTTTCTCTCCTACAACTTTAAGTTTTTTTATCAAGGCATCTGTGAAGTTTTTAAAATCATTCAACATTACCATCTCTTCAGTCCAGAGATTTCCGTTGTCCTTTTTCTTTTCTTTGATCGAATGTCTCTGTCTTGTTTTGCACTACATTCTTCTTCTTATTCGGGGTGTGTTTGATTAATATTATTGAGAAAATAATGTGTTTTAAATAGTGATAAGATGGAAATATGTGGTTAAAAAATAAGGAAAATTTATTAATGTGATGGAAAATATTATTTTATTGAAAATTGGGTGGTTGAAAATGACTTTTAAAAGAATGTATTTTTAGAGAATGTGTGTTAAACAGGGGCTCAATGTTGCTCTCTTTTTGATACCTTCCACATATTGGGTTGAATGGAGCTTATTATTCCATTGAGATCTTGGAGTGTCATTGATTTCATCGTTTTCAGGAAAAACAATAGCAAGAACTAACTTATGCTTATTGCGAATTGGCTTACAACTCGAATTTGATTTAGAATTATCACTTGACAAGTCAACATCATCCCCTCGTCTCCTAAACCCCCAAATGTGCTGGAATTTCTCGTCATGATTCATTATCTAAAGCTTTGCAAAGTAGTGATTAAATGAAAATTCAAACTGAATCATCAATGTTATTATCCGGAGGGACAATTAGGACGAGAGGTTATACCAACAATATTCTTGTCAAAAGCACGTCTTTGAGTTCTCGAGTTAGTTTTTCGTATGCTACCTGAAAATGTTGGATAGAATCACGTAAGCCCTTATCAAAATCCGCATTCATTTCAAAGATATAGCCAGATATTTTCTAGGAAACTTCGACCCAAAAATTAAGCTCTTGTAATACCCTAGGTCCTGTTGGAATCTTGTATTGAAAATTAGTTTTGATCAATTTTAAGATTATTGAAGTGGAATTCATTATTTAATGAATGAAAAATTAAGCCAAATTTTAGTTACTTAAATACGTGAAGTGTTGGAAAATCGTATAGAATATTATGAAATATTCTAGATAATATTTGGATGGAAATGTGTGTCTTTCCATATGAAATATCATGACTTTTGACATGATTATTTTCCAATGGGTATGTCTCTTCATGTATATTGATAAATTTCAAGAGGCGTATCCTTTTATATGGTTGTGTCTTTTGAGACAAACATTTCCAGCTATTATGTATAGATTCCATGTGTTTGGATTTATTAATTCAATTCATAATTCCATATCATTTCTTTTAGTTGCATTGCATAAAAATACTTTATAAAAGTGATCTTTTCTTGCATAAAAACATGGTTTGGTAGATGGAGAATTCCGTTAAGAGTTCGTTAATCTACGTAATTTGGAGTGCTCATATGCGAGACGTGGTTGTTGTATATTGGGAAATAATTGTCGAAAAACTGTTAGCACTGATGCTGGACAAATTCATTTTAAGGAGAAAGTGTTAAACACTTGCCGCAACCAGTCCAATCACTTACATTTCCTATTTTATTTCCCGATTTCTTTGAATTTGAGATTTGATTTCTGAAAAACTAACTATTCTTTTGATTATAAGAAATGCCTTTCGTCAAATAATGGAAAGGAATAAATCCATTGTCACGTATTTGACTTCAATAATTATCATTTCATCTTCTCAAATTCTATTTTGGTAAGTTGAAATTATGTTCGATTTTTTTGCACAAGTAAAATGTACGTTTTGAGAATATAATTCAAGCATGTTATCGGTGTAATATCTCCAACATGTCCAATCAACTTTGGACATAAATACTTTTAATTTAATTAATATTGAATTAAATTAAATATAGAGTTCGTAGATTCAAATTTTAGTAATTCGTTTATCACAAGGAGTTGTGATTGTGAGATACAAATTACATATGACTGAATATTAAATCATCAGTTATCGTAAGTAAAAATGAGATACAAAATCATTATTACAGATAGACAATCACGTGTGACATTTCTTACTTGTAAAGTAAGTAACTGATCTCACAAGTTAAAGTGTGATGACACTTAAATGAATACGTGAATATTTTGTTATAGAACAAAACAATTGAGATCCGATTGGGAGATTCCACATGGATAACTATTTGAGTGTCAATGGTTAATCTCTAACGTTCGGTAATGGTGGTTCTTTAACTTAAGGTCACATAGCGTCTTATATGATGGCAGTCAGACTTTGGTGATATTAAAGGTTGCATTATCAAGAGCCGTTAATACGGCATCGTTTTGGTATATCAAAATTCATATGAAGGTTGTGAATGATCAATATATTGCTAGATGTCAATTTGGGACGACGGATGTGAATTGATGATAAATTAAAAATGGGTATTTTAATTTATCGATTTTGATTAGATTAAAATAATAATTCACGTCGTTANATGTATTGCCCTCACACATTGCTAGATGTCAATTTGGAACGACGAATGTGAATTAATGATAAATTAAAAAGGGGTGTTTTAATTTATCGACTTTGATTAGATCAAAATAATAATTCACGTCGTTAAGTATCGTGATCGGGAATCTAATGGATCTCACACAAAAGAAGTCAAAAGAATAAGATTCACCAATTAATTAATTTACAAGTGTTAAACAATTAATTTATTGAGTTATTTGTCAATAGATCCGAATAATTAATTGGATTAATTAATTCATGGACCAAATTTAACTAATTGAATTAATTAAATATTGGATCGTGTTAAATTTAAGAGACGAATCAAACTTACTTGGACTTATATTAGTAAGTCATTAGGATTTCAAAAAAATAGAACATAACACAATTCATATTCTTACTAGCACAAGAAAAGATAAACTCCAATTCTCTCATTCCCTATGTTGATTTCCATTTGAGGTTGAATAATTGGACAGCTATGAATTGCAGATCTTGATTATTAGTACTCCAAGATCAGCAAAGAAATTTTCAGAATCTACAAAAGATGTGAATTGCAAATCGTGATTATTCATATTCCAAAATCAGCAAAGGAGTTTGTAGAATCTACAAAAGATTTAATTTCTATTACAGTTTTTTTTCTAAACACAAAAAGGTATTTGGTGGGAATTGAAATTTGTTTTATTTTTCACTGTGCTTGTTAAGTAAATTCTCAATAGTGGTATCAAAGTATTCTTTGTGTTTGTTAAAAAAAATTTGCATAATACAACAATCAAAAGTTAATTGTTGTTATTTTTCATGTTTCTAGCTTTTAAATAAACATTGATTTTCTAGTTTTAAGTGGGTGTTTGATAGGGATTAAAATTAATTTTTTAGTAAAATGTGATAAAAATTTTTGAAATGTATGGATGAAAACTGTGGGACCCATGAAAAATGTAGTTAATATTGATTGTTTGATTTTGACTTTAATTTAAATCTGATTTTAATCCGAAACAAACATAGCATAAATATGATTTGGGGATGAAAAATAATTTTGGTCACAAAAAAAGGGATTGGAAACCGGGCAGGATGTAGCCGGCGGTGAATACGCGGTGGTGCGGCAGCTCTACCGTCATGCGCGCAGGGGCGATGTGTGCAGCGACGACCGTCGTCGTATAGAAGCAGTTTCCCTGCTGCAAAGGAGCGTAGCGGCGAATGTGCATTGCAGAGGCTGAAATATTGCAGTGCTCGGCGCTGCTATACAATAGCAGCAGCGCCGCTGCTTCTTCCCGCAGCGCGCGACACTATAACGCAGCTCGCGCATTGTTGCTCAGTGAACCGCCAGGAGAGAATGAAGCTATTCTAAGGTTCGGTTGGGTGAATGAATTAGGAGACAGGGACCTGCTATGAAATTTCTTAAATTGCAAGCCCCCGCATGCAATTACAGATTAAGGGTCATTATGAAATTTTAAAATGATGAGCTGCTGTGCAATTTTGATATTTTGGGTGTCAAATAATTTTTAAATGGTCAAATTGCAATTTTCAAAAGAGTTTTGAACATGAATATTTTTAAATTTTCATTTTGATTAGGTTTGACCTAAATTTTAACTTTAAACGACTTAAAAATTTATTTAAAATTGACGATTTTTATATTATCGTCAAAATTAGATTTTAACTTAAATATTAAACCCTAAATTGAATTTATTTTATTTTATTTAAAAAATTTATCTTAAATAAAATTAGAGTTGGACTCTAATTTGATATTTAATTAAAATTTAATTTTAATTAAATTATCTCACCTTAATATATTCTTGAAATTAAAGTTAAACTCTAATTTGATATTTAATTAGAATATGATTTTAATTAAATTGTCTTGCCTTAAAATTTTGAAATTAGAGTTGGATTTTAATTTGGTATTTAATTAAAAATGATTTTAATTAAATAAGTTCACCTAAATATTTGAATTAGAGTTTGACTCTAATTTTTGTATTTAATTAAAATTTTAAATTTAATTAAATCCAATGCCTTAAGTTTGAGATTAGTGTTAGACTCTAATTTGATATTTAATTAGAATTTGATTTTAATTAAATAGATATGTCATATAATTGTGGAATTAGAGTTGGACTCTAACTCGGTATTTAATTAATTAAACAAGCTTGCTAATTAAATTAATTGATAATTTGATTAATTAATTATTTATTTGTTTCGATTCATGTCTAAATTAGTTTAGACGACCTTAATTGCTCGAAATCATTTACATTTATTAAATCACGTCCTTGAGTAGCCCTTTTTAGACACACATGCTGATGATTCGAGAAAGAAAGAGGTGGCTGCTATAATAAATACATTGATGACGATAGTATTGCAACATGTATAATGCTTGCGACTATATCACATAAGTTACAAAAGTGACGTGAGAGTATAGATGCTAACACATGATTTTTTATCTCAAAGTATTGAATGATGAACAATCATGTGTGAAAAATATGAGATTTCCATCAATTATATCAGTGCATAATGACAGAAAAATCTCCAGTCAATGCTTGTGTATTTAAAATGTTGACTACATTGAAAAACTGTCTTAATTGAGTTCAGTCATGAACCATGAACGAAGTATAGACTTGGTTCGCAATCTATGCCAGAGTTATTCATAGCTAATTATGAATTTAACATGAACAAACTTGAATGCACACTCATTGAGTTGCTGAACATGCTTAAGACTATTAAGCCCAATATGCCACCTAAATTGATATTAAACATCATTGATATTAGATAACATTACTCTTCGAAAATGATAGAAAAGTTTTGTTTCTTCCTATGAGTTAATAGCTGTGTTGTGGGAAAGTCTTATGTTAGGAAGCATTGACAGGCTTCTACTATCGATAAGTTAGTTTTTGACTCGTATCCAACATTTACCCGTAACAACACATTGTATTAAGGGATAAAATTTCACATCGAATAAAGATGTAAACATAAACCAACTTATAAATGATTGGATTACTCTTCTTAACAAAGTTGACCTTTTAAGATAAGTCATATTCTTAGCATGGTATCAAAGCACATTAGGCTCTAACGAGCAATTCGATCCGATTAAAGACTCCAAAAGTAAGCATATGACTTTCAAGATTGATCTGCTCAAACGAGTCATCATCTTGCGGAGGCATGTAAGGGATATAATTTCACATCGAATAAAGATACAAGCATAAACTAACTTATAAATAATTGAATTACTCCTCTTAAAAAGGTTTATCTTTTAAGATGGAAGCTCAATTCTTAACGCATCAACACGTTAAACTTAAATGCAACCTATTATAGAGCAACAATTCGTATGTTGTCAACATGCTGCAGAGCATTGAAGATTAACGAAAAAAGGGAAACTAACCTATATATAATCAAAATCGATGTGCAGTGTATATGACATCGATGGATCTTGCGAGCTCTTTCATAGTAGTGATGCGTAGAGGTAAATGTGGTTTGATTTTGACCGTTATTAGCCTATTTTCAAACCAAAATTAAAGTACCCAACTAATTATAAAGTTATCATAAATTCAATTTATCCCTTATAATTTCAAGGCACCTAAGATGAGAAAAAATTAATTTGTATAGCCAACCCCAAATCACGAGTCATTGAACAATGACCCAATGACGCATCTCAGATCTTTCGATTGTGTTTCTTGATCAATCAATATCTATAAATATTCTATCATTTCTTCCACATTCGTACACTTGCACATATTTGACACCGTCAATTTCATACCGTCTTTCAAACAGGCATTTGAATTAGACATCGAAGTGGTTGCTAGGAGAGAAGACCTTTGTCAATCTCTTTTGCCCTTTCTCAATGCAATTATTATTATGGGGTCGATGCACACACTAAAACAAGGAAGGAGGAGTTTTAGTGCGCGTGGTAGCGAGTTTTAGTACGTATCATGCAACTTTCGACAGTATCAAACTCCGGTAAATAGTAAACTTTACCGGTCAGGCAACATTAGTAAAAAGAAAGATACAAATTTTAGACGAGAGACTTCAATATTGTGTCACATACCTCAGATTTTTATCAACTCTCGTGTCGGTTGTCGCTTAGGAGCCTCGGCAAAAATGTGTCCAACGGCTTCTCCGCTGCATTGCAAGGCTTGAATACATTGTAGGCTCACACAATAGAATCCATTACACACATTCCTAACAATAGCACATAAGGAGGGATGTATCTTCCAGAGGAGCAATTTGATCAAAATTTCAAATGAAAAATTCGGCATCAAAATCCCAACTACCTTAAGTCGAAATCGATTTATTTACGACTCAGTCAAACCTGAGTTGATCAATAGACTTGCATCATATCATTGAGAACAAGCTGAACTTCGGAAAACTAACCTATACGTGACAAAATTGAATTACATTATACAGAAAAGACAATTCTCTTGCAACAATGACATGTTTGGTAGCAAAACTGATAGGGACTGAACTGTACAATAGACAAGATTTCAGCTTTTCTTTTCAAAACAATAACCAGTTCAACCCACCCTGCCTCACACATGCTGTATCTTTAAACTGCAAAAAAGATTAAGCGCAATCTCACAGCAGAGAATCTCAAGTACTAAAAGAAACAACAAAGAGACGTTGGGAAAATTTACGAACCACCAAAATACCTTCTATCTTCAGCCTACGCTAACTATTTCCTAGAATTACATTAATGACTTTCCGGCAACCTACAGCAAAATAACAAGGCAGGCATTATAACAAGCAAAATCGACAATCAGCATAGATTTTGTTTTTATGCTACTTCCTGAGTGCATGCTGTCATAAGAAAGAACTAGATAGTAGATATTTTAAAATTTATTCATGTAATCACAATAAATAAAACTATTCGGTCTCTTTTCATTCATCAACATTCTTATTCACGTTTCTTGACCCTTTTGGCAGAGAGGGGTGGATGGCATTGGATCATATTAAAGTTGAAAAAAGGAAGTTAAAATCATGTTAATCATAATGTCCAACCCTGTCGAGTTGTGTGTCCTTAGCATGCACTACGAACATCACATTTTCATATGTTTCATTAGAATTATTACTTCATTTCAGAAGATTGATATTCATAAAACAAACAATGAAAGAAACGCGAAATGTAAATAGATAAAGGAACATTAGAACAGAACAGCATACCGCCATGGAAATTCACTTGTATCAATCCCGGCTTGGTGAAGCTCGTCGACATACTGCAGTGCTTCTCGGCATTCCTCACGATCGTCAAAGAACTCCTTCTTGTCACCTTCTATTTGATATGTTTCATGGCCTTTACCAGCAACCACCTGAGGCAATCATTAATGTAAATGACAGAGGATTGCAGTGACAAGATTTTTAACATATAATTATCTAAACTTTCTAAAATGTTTGAATAAATATGAGAAAAACATTATGGTCATTGAAAACTTACAACCATATCGCCTTCCTCACCCATAGCAACAGCACATCGTACAGCAACTCGTCTTATATCATGCAGAAAAAGCCTATGCCCATTAGAGAGAGGTGGATAGTAATCATTCTCTCCATGTTTCAAATAATCCTGCATTGTCCATCCTACACCGGCTAACATATCATCCAATATGTCCACTAGTGAAAATGAAATGACTGGGGATCAGTAATATACTTTGTCAGCATTCAAAGGAGAAAACACTAATTTCAGTTTTTAAACATGCACAAGAATCACGTATGGTACTTGCAGCAGAGACAGGGAAGAGGGAGGAGAGAGAAAATAAATATATCTTTGCAGGGGAGAAAAAACCTTGAGGATACTGAACTGCCTCCTTGAATAAAACAGTCTACACTTCTTTCTAAATTTTTGGTGGGATAGAATGCAGTAAGATACCAGTCCAATACGAGTAATGTTGTCAAGTAATTTTTATTTTTCTAAAAATTTTCAGATAAGTGTGTGGTACATATCTAGAATAACATTTATGGTGCCATCACTTATCATAATATAAAATATGTCAAACAAAATCGAACCTTAGTTGAAAACATCTATAGATTTAACAAAAATATGTTACTGGATTCAGTAACATCAGCAGAACATATCTTAAAATACTTACAAGGATCCTCATTTTTTGGGTTGTCTGATGTCAAGATTGTGATGTCACTTTTATCAGTTGCGATTTTTGTCATCATGGGCCTCTTCCCTCTGTCACTCTCTCCAGCACAACCAAAAACTTAGAAGGCACATTAGAATTAAGTCAGAGACGACATAGATATTTCTCTGCAAAACCTTAAGCTAATATATGAGCATTAGCAACAACAATGGTCCTAAGTTTTTGTTTGTCTAATGTCACATTCAGAATAAAAATGCTCCACATAGCGAAAAAGAAATCCAAAAATACATCCTGAAGGAAAACTTTTTTTGATAAACAATATATTTTGCAAAAACTTCCAAGTGCACAGCAATCTGGAATTGGAACTTCAAGAATTTCTTTTCAGCATGCAAATCTCAAGTTTGCAATTTCAGCAGCTACTATCCTCTGCCAGTGATGCAATATATTTTTAAAATCTTTACAAGTTTCCTTCTGCAACAAATTTTGTACTCAATTCAACCTGATGATTTAAAATCTAGATAAGCCCGTGATCATTTGTAGAGGTGGGCATTTTTTTCCGGAACAAGATCGAACCGACCGGTTCGGCTCCAGTTAGGAACAAATTGGTTTTGGGACATTTCACCGAGAACCGGCAGGTTTCGATTCAGTTCTAGGTGCTGGTTTCTTTTCTTTTTTTTGTTTTTCCGAGTTTTCCGGTAAAATATAACGTTCTCTCATTGGTCATGTTTCCACTTTCATTCTCTGCTTCGATTTCTTTGATTCTTCCCTTTCCTCTTCTTCAATATTTATGTTGATAGTAATTCAATTTTCTTACCAATAGTTTCCATGCTAAATTAGATATTGCATGGAATATTGCATATCTAGTTGCATCATTGATTTGTATAAAAGATCGTGTAAACCATTTTCAGCTCTATTTCCGCAAAGGTACTAAACCTGGAAATTGTCCGATAAATATTGATCATGGTTTTTTTTTTAAAAAAAATGGAATAGCTTGTAATCCTATTTTGTGTTCGTATCTCAAGTTTACGGTCCTAGCAACCACCACCATTCAAGGTATTATCAGTTTTGGGCAACTTACTAATAGATCCATTCCAGGAACATCGGGATTAGAAGAAGATTGAGATTGATCAAATTTAAAAACCTATATAGGATTGACGTCAACGTAAAACAAAAGAGTAATGGCACAAATGATTGAGTCGGATAGATGCTGTAAACCCCGTAATGGGAAGACTCGTTATCTTGTAATTTAGCATTAAAAGTAATGTGCACTTCCTATCACACATCATTTCTTTCTTTCTTCTGCCCTGGTAAGGAGTCCCAGAGGTAAGGCATAATATTCCCTACTTTATTAATGTTTTCGTCTTCTTTAGTTCACGAGTTGGATCCATATCTAGCCTCGAACAATAATTTTTTCTATTATTCGACTAAAAAAGTATGGTTAATATCCAACTCCACCCCTATAAAAGGTGGCTTTCACTTCCAAAAGAAAGAAAGGACATCACTATAACCACCTTCTAGCAAACACCTGTTAGACTCAATTATATTATTATAAATGCCCATAAGCACTTTCACTGATGAATATGATTTATAGATTTTTAAACTTCTATATTACAATTCATCCGCCACTATTTCATACTTGTAACTTCCTTATCTGCCAAGGTCACTAACATTAGTGCAATATCATAAAGAAGGATATCCAACGTTGCAAAACTTTTATAGGGAATAGTAGGCTACAAGTAGAGTAGACTCAATAGTTGAGTTGACAGGTAGACAGTAGACGGCATATAATTCTCTCTCCAGAGCTAAGGACACTATTAGTTTATTAACTAATCAGAGGCAGGAGATCTGCTAATAGCTAGTGTGAATAATGTGGATAAAATGCTTCTTTAAAATGTATATAAATTATATATACTTCGATTTGGCAATATTATCTTTTGACACACCAACAAAAATAAAGAAAAGAAATAATCTCTGTAACACGGAAACTTCAACTAAGGTAGCATATCCGTGTCCGACAAGTGTCGATGCCAACAGTTCTCGGACACTCTGCCATAAACATTTTTTTTTTAAATATTCTATATTTTTTACTCAAAGTTATAAGTTAATAATAAATAGGCACTCATATTTAAAAGATTTCAAAAAAAAAAAAAAATTTAACGACATATATAAAACTAAATTTATACTATATAAATGAAGAATTTTAAAGAATTTAATCAACGTGTCGGCGACGTATCATATCAGTACTTTTTTAAAAAATTACGTGTCGACATATCCTACACATATCTTTAGAAACACGTGTCCATGTCAATGCATGATCGGAAATAACAGAAAGCAACCCTGTCTATAAGACCTGTTAGAAGTAGAATATATAACGAAAAAGTAACTTGGGTGGACTGATAGAAGGAAATGGTGCAGCTTATAAAACACATACCAGTGATGACCCTCCTTGGGCCAAGTTCCCTCACATAATCAAGAAGTCTGGACAATGCATCAGGCGTGTGAGCATAGTCCACGATTACTCCAAAAGCCTGTTCCTCATCTATCAGTTCACACCTACCTGGTACTGCATCAACCTCTTCAATTCCTCTAACAATGTCCTCCAAAGGGGCCCCGACTGCAATTCCAACAGCTACAGCTGCCAAAATGTTGTAAATATTGTGCCTCCCAAGTAAGCCCGATGAAATTTCCAATATACCTTGAGGTGTATTGACCAAAACCTGAGTCTCGAATAGAGATAGTTCAAACTTCAAAGGATGAACATCAGCCTTCTTGTTCTCCATTGCAAAGGTGACAACTGGCACATCAGGATTCCCTTGTGCAATAAAAAAAGCTGCATTGACGTCGTCGATATTAACAACTTTGCGATGGCGTTCTGGATCCACCATCTTTGAAAAGAGTTTGGCCTTGGCATCCCTATACTCTTCCTCGGTCCCGTGAAAATCCAAATGATCCCTAGTCAAATTTGTAAAAACTGCAATATCAATTTCAACCTCATCACACCTTCCTAATGCCAATCCATGAGAAGAAGCCTCCATAACCAATGCCTCTGTGCCATTATGCACCATCTTTGCCATCAACTTCTGAACCAAAACAGCATCTGGGGTCGTGTTAGGCGACTCCAACTTGTTATCCCCATGAACATAATATGCCACAGTACTCAACATCCCGGTCCTCAACCCCATCGCCTCATACATACTCTTGATCAAATATGAGGTAGTTGTCTTCCCATTTGTCCCCGTTATACCGATCACTGATATACTATTAGAGGGATATCTATAAAACGAAGCTGCCAATGCAGCAAGCACTGCATTAGTATCCTCTACAATAACCAAAGCCTTGCAACCCAACGTCTCCTCTATATCAACCTCCTTACTAGCCACAACTGCAACAGCCCCTCTCTTATCCGCCTCAGATAAAAACAGATGTCCATCAGTTTTCCTTCCAACGCAACACACAAACAAATCACCACTCTCAACAACTCGTGAATCATGTGAAATTCCACTTATTTCAACCTCTAAATTACCATATACTGCTATGGGGACTACTTTACTCTCGTCTAAAAGCTCTACTAAGCTCATTTTAAACTTGGGTTCGACAATTCTAGCCTTGGTTTTACCAAATTCATCAAAATCGATATCAAACGAAGATAATTTGCTTGAAAATTCACCATCGCTAACCTCAAAATCAGACTTTTCGAAGCTTTCATCGATTTCACTCTCATTTTCATCATCTGAAATCTTAGTCAACCCTTGAAGCTCTTTAATTTCATCCAAATCAACCGCTTCTTCAGGCTCTAATTCCTCAATTCTTTCAAGCTCCGCCTTGGGCTTCCCATTAGGACCCGGCTTAATCAGCCCCTTCTTGATAAACTCTTGACGTTTTAAAGCAATGGCTTTGTCTATTTCACCAAAAAGATCGTCCCCAGAATCGTCATTGTTAAGAGCATTGGGATTATCCTCAGTTTCTTCGAGAGCTTTAAGGAAAATAGGCTGGTTTTTCTTGAAATCTTCTTCTTGAATCTTGCGGGCCCGGGCCGCTTGGCGATGAATTTGCTGGAACTTGTTGATACCGTGCATGGAATCCTCCGGGGCTTCAGGAGGATCATCATCTGATGGAGTCGGATGAAATTTTCCGTCCGGTCCGATGGCAGAGACAGTGGTGGTGGTGAGAAGTGGTGGTCTGAAGCAAAGGTAGTGGTGGTGGTGTAGAAATGGGAGTGGCGCAGCGAGTTTGAGTTTGTTAGAGATAGAAACTGGCGGAGGAAGTGGTAGTGAGAGAATAGATAAAGGCATAATTTAATGTGAGTGTAGAGAGAGAGGTTTTAGTGTTGCAGTGGTAAAGGATAAAGAGGTTTAGGAAGATGAGTTCAAAATTGAAAGTAGATACAGACGACGAAGTGTGCCCGAATGTTGTAAACGCTGTCGTTTCAATTAACAAACTCGATATTGTTTCTTAATTATTCTTTTTAATTTTCAAATAGCCTAATAATTTAAGTCCACAACCATTAAATGGAAAAAAATATGTTTTGGATAATGATTTTTAGAAGAATGTGTGGTTAAAAAGTAGAAAAAAAATTCTCGATTTACGTTTGTATGAATGTGTGATTGAAAATAAATATATAGTCAATGTTTGACACACATTATCTAAAAATACATTCTTTCAAAATTTATTTTCAACCATACATTTTTTAATAAAATAATATTTTTCATCACACCAATAGTTTTCATTACTTTTTAACCATATATTTCTCATCATATTACTATTTAAAATACATTTTTTCTCAATAATATCTATCAAACACCTCTATAGAAAAAAGTTTGAAAATAATGATTGTCAAACAGGTGTTAAGATGTTATTCTATCGTGATGGTTTTTCTTTTTTAAAATGTTGAAACTATAAATTGTTAAGATGTTACTCTATCGTGATAATTTTTCTCTCCCACAGCTAGTAAGAATTTAATAACATGCCTTAAATACATTCGACTAGTTCAAACTTAATTTAGGTTCAAGATATTTAAAGTTCGATCAAGAATCAAGCTAGAAAAAAATCCGATTTGATTTTAACTTTATTGACCCCTGTGCAATACAAAAGCTATCAAGTATCGAGCAACATATAATCTTGGTCCGAGGATGATCCTAAAAACTTTCCAAATAGCCGTTAGAATTGCTTGTATTATCACACCATCTGATGCAATTTTTAATCCCTTCAACTGAAATTCATGCATTAGTCAGTGTAAATTATGAAAAATGTAGATATGAGCTAGCTGTTTCAGCACATGTTTGGTACACTATAATTAATAAGATTTTAACTTATAACTTATTTTTATTTTTTAGAAATGTCGAGTTCTTATTTTTATTTTTTAGAACTGCCGAGTATTGTATTTTTTTCAAGGTGGTGGTGTGAGAGCAAACCTGAACTGTCATGCTCAATGAGAGAATTATACGAGTGATGAAAGATTAAACGGTGAGAGAATCCATTTGCAGTTTGCTTATGGCTCTTATGACTTCAATCAACAAAAGACTCCTTCCAAGGACACTTGGCTACTGTTTGAGCCTTTTTTTTTCTTTTTAAATGAGTTTTGTAATAGTGATTTTTTGAAAAATATAGGGTTAAAAAGTATTTTAAAAAAAAATTAGATTTACATGCAAATTATTTTATTCAGAGAATGTGTATAAGTTTGAAAAAAAATGAGTTTTTAGATGAAGGGGAATCAAATAGAGGCTTAATCTAGATCTACATGTCCTTATCATCAACATGGATTGAGACGTTGCTAGTCGACAAATCTCTCGACAAACATAGACTATTTCCAACTCTCGACCCATCCCTATCACTAGCCTCACTCTTTGTTAGATTTAGAGTTTCATCTTAAAATGTCAGTCTTATTAAGAGGAGTAGTCCAAGCCATTAAAAATTGGTTTATATTTTTATCTTTATTCGATATAAGATTTTATCCCTAAATATATCCCCGCAATATGGTGACTCGTTTGAGCAAATCAATTTTGAAATTCATGTGCTTATTTTTTTAATCTTAATTTGATTGAATTGCTCATTTGAGTTTAACGGGCTCTAATATCATGTTAAAACTTGAGATTTCATCTTAAAATGTCAACATTATTAAGAGGATAGCCCAAACCCTTATATATTAGTCTATATTTTCATATTTATTCGATGTGAGATTTTTTCCTTTAATACTCTTGTTCTTCAATGGTTTCTTGACATTATTAATTTTGTTAGCTCCATAGTATTCGAGGTCTGATCAATGGCTTTGTGATGTTACTTCTTGTTCTTGAGTCTAGCTCAACTATTCCTTATGATTCTAGCTCCTTCGACTTTTGGATCAAGCGCTCTCAAATACTGTCTTTGATACTTTGTCGACCCACAACGTGGATAACAATAGATATCTTGAAAATTGGCCACGATTCTCAACAAGCTAAACTAACTATTAGAGTTTTGACTACCTTGCCACTAGACAGGATTAGCGCTCAAGTATCATGTAACTCTCGTTTATTTTCTCTCCGTGCTTCCTTTCAGAGAAGACATGGTTTTTTTCAAATTCGTCTCTTTTGGGAGTTGTAAAGCTCTCTCTTTTTCATTATTTTCTACTTGATTCGAACTCACAATTTTCATGCATTATTGCTGCTTCTAAGAGTACTTTCTTTAGCAATCTTTGGAATTCGAGTTTGAACCATCTTGGCTTTTAATGCCCCATCCTTTGTCCACTTAACAAAGCTCGACTCTCTCTTATCGCATCTAAAGTATAGCCCAAGAATGAACCGATTCGAACATTTCAAAAGAATAAAAAAACACTCAGATAACAGATATCATTGCTTTCTGCTGATTGCATTCTTGAGGGGGAATACCTTTTAGGATTTTCGTATGTTTGAGATAAAGAATAGATCATCCAATTGTTAATACTATTGCTAATTTCGTCACCCATAAATTGCCTACGTTGCAGTTAAGATACTTCCCTATCAATCCCTTTGAATACTATGATTCGTCTCTCAGTCGGGTGGGAGAACATGTTAGGAGAACGTAGGTTAAGGTTGTCTTGCAACGAAAGTGAAATTGAATAAATACAGCTAAAAATGGATACAAATATTTACGTAGTTTACCAAATTTAGACGACGCCAATGGGCTAATATAGGAAGATTTCACTATAGTAGGAGAATTACAATAACTTTCTCTTTAAATATAAGGAGGTAACAACAACTAGTCTCGCTTGTAATAGGAGAAATTAAGTAGGAAACACTCAGAAGAAAATAATGTTTTTCTCTCTATAATTTTATCTCTCTACTCACAATTTTCAATTCCTCTCAATTATTTGCTACACTGCACTGCATTTTTCCTTCAGCTCCATCTTTTTATTTATAGTGAGTTTGGCCGCCCACTTCATTAAATTCATTCCAAAACTTCAACAAAAGCTGCTGACTGTTTCTTCAAGAATTTCGGCTGAAGATGAGACCATTCCAATTTTCCAATCTTTACACTATTAGTATTTAATGCAAAGTTCATGAATGCTCAGCGTTGTCATTTTTATTTCAACAAAGGTTGCAGTAGAGGGAACATCTTTGGCCACTGTTTTTCAAAAGACAAGAAAGTGGTTTTACCTTTTGCCAACATTTCTCCCACTTAAAGTCATTTTTGTTATAATCCTTTTATCATTTTTGTACTTGCCATTTCCATGCTACTTACATTTCCGCTAGATCGATGGAGGATCGATACCATGTAAACTTGTCAGTACTGATTTGCTTTGTTAACATATCTGCTAAGTTGTCCCCTATATGGAATTTTTGTATATTTACACTTCATTCTTCCACATTCGAACAAAGTGATATTGAACTAAATGTGCTTTGTCTTCGGATGAAATGCTGGATTCTTTGCCAAGTACATAACGCTTTGACTATCACAAAATAGAACAATCTTCTCTTATATCCATTTACATTTGCAACTAGATTGCCTCTTTGTTAGCTTGTGTAGCTATCAAGTTTTATGCCTTCATAGTAGAAGTAGCCACGATGGACTGTAGTTTCGAAACCTAGCTTACAGCTCATCCAGCAAGAGTAAACACATAACATGTGGTGGATTTGCTTCTGTCAAGTTCACCTGCATAATCTAAATCAACATAGCCTATGACAATAAAATCTGATCCTCCATAACATAATGTAGCATCTGATGTTCCCTTGACATATTTCAAGATCATCTTTACAGCACTCCAATACTCTTTACTAGGATATGCCATGTATTGACTAACCGCTCCCACTACTTGTGCAATGTCTGATCTTGTACAAATCATAGCAGTCATTAACTACCCACTGCTGATGCATATGGTACTCGAGACATATTCATCCTCTCTGCTTCAAACTAGGACTCATACTTGAGGATAACTTGAAAATTATAGTAAAAGGGGGTAGAAATTGGCTTACAAAAGATGCATATTGAAGTGACGCAAGATTTTCTTCAAGTAGTTCATATGAATAAGACAAATCTTCCTATTATTTCTGCCTCGATAAATTTGCATCCCTAGAATCTTGTTTCATGATCCAAATTCCTTCATTTCAAACTCCCTAGTCAACTGTGCCTTCAAGTCTTTAATAAGATCTTTGTTGGCGCATACTACCAACATGTCACCAACATACAATAGCAGAATAATGAAATCACTATATCCTAAACTCATGTAGTAAGCACTAGAATCTAAACTAAGTTTGTTGTATCAAATGCTCATGATGAAGGAATCAAATATCTTATACCTACATTTCGGCACCTGTTTGGGATCGTATAGAGATTTGTTCAACCTGCAAATCAAGTTATCTTTTCTTTTTTCTTCAAAATCTTCTGGTTGGAGTATATAAATCTCTTCTTCAAGTTTTCCACGAAGAAATGCAATTTTCACATCTAACTACACCAGATGTAAGTCAAATGTAGCACACATCACCAAAACTTATCGAACTATTGTGAGTCGAACTATGGGAGAAAATATCATTTAAGTCAATACCTTCTTTTTGAGCATATCTCTTCACCACCGGTCTCGCACGATGCCACTCCACTTGGTCATTGTCATCTCATTTGATCTTTTAGACCCATTTATTCCCAATGGTCTTCCTTCCTCAAAGTAATGGAGTTCTTATGAAAAGCTTCAATTTCTTCTTGCATTGTTGCCATCCACGGAGAAACTTCTTGGCTTTTTATAGCTTCATGGAAAATTGATGGCTCTCCATTTTGTGTCAGTAAGCAGTATGTAACATTGCCTTCCATAATGTACTTTGAGTGCCAAGTTAGCTCTCTTCTCTCCTGAGTTGATCATCAACCTTCTGGAGCACTAGACTCAGCTTGTTCTTGTTCTTCATGATCTAGTGCTGCTTTAGGAGAATCTATGACTTATCAGTCATCACTAACTTCAACTGTAGTAGCCGTTGATTTCTCTTTTGAAGTGCTATCATTTTATTTCTCTTGAACCTTTGCTTCTGTAAATATCATAACTATGCTAATTATCACCTTATGGGTAGTGGGATCCCACATGTAGTAAACCTCGACTCTATCAACATATCCTAAGAAAATACATTTTTTGGATTTTGGATCTAGTCTTGATATTTCTTGGGTGTTGTACATAACGTATACAGGACTTTCAAATACATGTAAGCGAGAATAATTGGTTGGCTTACCAGTTCACATCTCCATTGGCGTCTTTAGATCAACTGCGATTGATGGCAATCAATTGATCACAAAATAGGCGATTTTGACAGTTTTTGCCCTGAATGCCTTGGCTATCCCCGTAGTTTTCAACAATGCTCTTGTTCTTTCTAGCAATGTTCTATTCATCCGCCCTGCCACTCCATTTTGCTATGGAATGTATGCCGTCATGAACTATCTCTTGATACCTTCTTATTGGCAAAAGTTATCAAATTCATCACCAGTATATTCTCATCCATTATCAGTCCTCAGATACTTGTTCTTCTTTCTAGATTCAAACTCCACATGCGCTTTAAATATTTTGAAGACTTCGAACACGTATTCCTTCTTCTTAATTGGATATACCCAACATCCTCTGGAGTAGTCATCAATGAAAGATAAAAAGTATCTTGCACCTTCTAGGGACAAAATTGGTGCTTGCCAAATATTAGAATGAATTAGCTCTAAGATAGCTTTACTTCAAGTTGTGGAACTGCTAAATTTCAATCTATGCTACTTACTAGTAACATAATGGTCACAGAAGGGTAATGAAACTTTTTTGAGCCTTTTCAAACCACGTTCCAACATGGTGCTACATCATAGTTAATTCTTTTGCTGAACTTGTCGATACGAAATATGCTTATCCTTCTTGTAGTGTCTCTCCTTTAAGTATGTAAAAATTGTATCTGTCTTTTTAGCTTTCATTACCACAAGCTCACGTTTGACAATCTTCATGATCTTATCTTGTATATGTCTTTGTCGCCAATGTTGTCTAATTGCCCTAAAGACAATGTATTTTTCTTTAGGCCTTTTACATGTCGTACTTCTTGGATGGTGCAAATTGTACCATCACACATTTTTAATCGATGATAACATACCAGCGATCTCCAAGATATGACCATTCTCCATAAATACAGATCCTCCTGAGATAGGTTCACATTGATTGAACCATTCTCTCCTTGATGTCATGAGACATGTAGCTTCTGAGTCTATAAGCCGACATCAAAAAACTAGTTTTTGCCTTCAACAACTGTTGTTGCCTTGCTGTATAAAATTTCACTATTATCTAAAATGCTTGCTACACAACCCCGAGCTTTTTGACTTGTTTATTTGATGTGTTTATGGATTAAATCAATAATATGTATTATAGAGAGCAATTAATGATGTGAAAAACAATAGCAAGAAAAACACGATTTTAGGTGCTAAACTATCAATGCAAGAGCTTTGTGCAACTGGTGCGGCTACAAAATTATAATATATTTTGGGCTCAAATTACTCTCTATTTTGTATTTTCTCTCAACTATGACAAGCAAAGACGATAATTAAATCACAATACGAACTAGAAAACGTAACTTTGTCCTTATTTGGTACATATTCTTTAATTTCATTTTTTTTTCAAACTCATTTTGTAAAAAAATTCTCCAATGAAAATAATTTTGCGTGTGGACTCATAATTTTATTTTTTTTAACTACACACTCTTGAAGAATGTGTGGTAGAAGAGAAAAAGGTTTTACGGCTTTAGTGCAAAATTATTTTATTAAAAAATTGTGCATCTAGAAATGAATTTAAGGAAGAAAAAAGTAGTGAAGAAGAATTTGTTCCAGATAAGGGCTCAATGAGTTGAGATCTATTGTCCAATTTTTGTTGTCCACCAAATTAAACATTGACGCATAACTTTTAAATTAACATGTTATTTCAAATTTGTCCTCGTTAACTTCACCATTAACTCACCAAAATAATGACATATTATTTATAACAACGTGTCATTAATAAATTGGATGGACAACAAAACAACAAAAATTGGACAACAGATCTCAAAGCCTCAATTACAATCTTTCTATCCTCTTTCTTCACTTGTAACGTCTTCAATATATTATCTAATCATCTTGCTACATATACATCAAATTTGACATCGTTGTGAGCTGCTAATTTTTATACATTGATTTTGATAATATTTTAAACAACCAATTACACAAATTTTAACACATATTGGAGTGTAAGAGTGTACAACAAGTTTAATTCTTATCTAATAACAACCTTGGGAGGTATTTACATAGAATAATCGAGTCCCTAGATAAATTCGAAAATTATTTTTTCAAAAATAAAAATGATTGTTTGAATCAAATTAAGTCAATGTTTGGTACGAACTTTATAAAACTCATTTTTAGCCGTACATTTTTCATGTGGATCCATAATAATAATAATAATTATTATTTTTTTAGTTTTAATCACAAATTCTTCAAAAGATTACTTTTCATTCTCATAAAACCTTCATCAAACATGTGCTAAAGGGGGAAAAAAAAGATGAAAAATGGGAATGTTAAACAAAAATGAAAAATGAAAAAAAATGTCCCCTTGACTTTACAACGTGGAGATGCCTTGTGGAAAATAAAAAACATAGCAAAGAGACAAACATTATGGGGGCGGGAACGTGATTCTCAAAACAAATTGTGGGACATCAGTTTTCCAACCATAAATTATATCGATTTTTATCAAAACCTTTTGAAACTGCATAATTATTATTATTTTGTTAAACAATCCCTTAAAGTCGAATAATTATATTATTCTTTATTCTTTTATTCAAGTAAGTATTATATCGACAAGATTCAAGAAGCAGTACAATTTATACGGCAATTCCAAAACATGAAATGAATTTTAAAATTTTATGAATTATGAATTATCCTATTTAATTTTGTATATTGCCTGATATATTAGAAGACGAACCAATTGAAATTTAATGCAACCCGTCTTCAGTACGGCGTGATCTAAACAAAAACATTATTAAAATTTTTTGCATGGACTATGGATCTAGTAAATTTTACGATGATATAGTATGTTTGGTAGACTTTGTAAGCACCTATCGAAAAGAATGAACGAAAGACGAAAAGATGGGTGAAAATAAAAATATCGAGAAATAAAAAATATTGAATAAAGAATAAGATAACAAATGTAAAATTATATTATATTATATTATATTCTTGAATTTGAATTCTATTTCATTAAAGAATTAGAAAGAAAATCAACAAGGAAATAACACAAACATTTGGCCTACCATTTCTGTTTGCATCATCAACAAGCATAAATCTTCTCGATTCACAACGAAACAGCTCCTCCCAATTTCTCGGAGCTGTTGGATTTTTTTTTCTTTTACCAATTTCAACCCAAAAATTGAAAGAAAACAGTTCAAAAAAAGGAAAAAAAAAACGTTTCGGTCTTTAATTGAAGACAATTTTGCTGATATGTTAGATTCTGGTAGCCTTTAATTCTTCCTATTTTCGAAGTTCATCTACATTTGGAGATTCCCAGGTTCGTATCTTTCCCCAGTTTTGCACTACTCAGGATTTATTTCCATTCGGACCTGTTTCCCTTATATGTGTTTAATTTTGTGAAAACATTAATAATAGTTGCGAGTGTTTGGCACATTGTTGGCCTTTTCAACTCCAAATTGACAAAAATTCAATTTTTGTCAATCAAAATTCTAACTACGTATTGGCTTTTAAAAATATAAGCAAAAGCTTTAAATTTTGTGTATCTAAACTGTCTCAACCGTTCGTACATGTGGTCAAAATGATAAGTTGTAATTAGTTCTTGCAATTTCATTTATTAGGTTTGATTGTATATGCTTACTGAGTAAATTAGGGATTTCAAAGTGAATTTTTAGATCTGCGTGCCTTTTGAAATTGCAAATCTTTTCATTTTCTTGGTGGTCAGAGGTTAAAGTTTCTGAGAATGGAAATGAGAATATTTAATGAAAAACGGGAGAAAAGTATGAAAGGAATATTAAATAGGATTAAATTTGGGATTTTTATGTAGGGTAACTCGAGAAGAGTGAAATGCATTTGATTCAGCTGAAGTTAAATGGGGCACATTTGCTATATGATTCTGCTATTTGAATCTTTATGTAATTAGAATATGAATTGAGTTGCTTCTTATGATGATACATTTAGAAGACAGTATAGGGGAATGATACCTTCCTCAAACAGCCATCTATAGTATTATAGTGGAATGCTGCTTTTTGAAAGGTCGGAAATGTTTACTGTGTTGTCACTTGTCATGGTGTGTCAGATACAAGTGCTCATGATAAATGATGATTTGTATATGCTTCAGCCCAACAAAATAGTTGGTGTCCACCATCTATTTAGACGAGCTTAATGTAAGGCCCTGATTTCTATAGCTAGAGTTAGACGATAGTCCAGGACATAGTAATTTCCTAAGTGCTAGTCCAAGTTTCTTGGCTGCTGCTGATTCACCCAATTTGATCAGGTTGTTTGATATTTAATGTTACGTTTTTCTGAAGTTATTAATGAATTGATATGTTTAGTTTTTTAATGGTTCCCTTTTTTGAAGCAATGTGGTAAGTGGTAACTGTTCAACTAATATATTTCCTCTGTTTGTTTTTTAACTTTCAGTATTGTGTCCGTAAAGCGTCTATCAAAGTTAATGGAACCGCTATCACATGTGTATACAAGTGAAAATATGGATCCCCATAGCTTAAATGAAATTCAAAATGGCGATGTTTCTGAGAGAATAGAAACTTTTGAAGGTAGACATCACTCTAATTTTGACTCAATGCTCTCTTCCGGTTAACTGTGTTGACCTTACATATATAAAGGAATTATTTTCGTCAATTTATCACGCAGGGAGTAACCTCTTTGAAGTATTCCAAACAATGCATGGACAGTTTGGAGATCTCCCAGCTTCTAAGATTTCAGAACTAATGAAATTGGACAGTTTCAAGGTGACCTCTCTCTCCCCCCCCCCCCCACCCCCCACCAACAAATAAAATAAAAGAACAAAATATAAAAAGGTCATTTCAGTTACTCTATTCTAATATCACATCTTGATAATGTTCTTATATGCTTTAAGCGACTCTCTATATGCAGAATGCCTCTACTAGGACACTTTTCAGCATTCTGAGTAGGATTCTAGACGAAAGCATCGAAAAAAAGAAAGAGGATATCTCTAAGGTATATTAGTGTACAATACGATGTATATTGGCATGCAGATACTGATTTATTTTAGCCCCCTGTTTGGTGGCCTTTAATTCGAAAAAATTATGTTTTGAATAGTATTTTTTGGAGAATGTGTAGATAAAAAGTACGGAAAATTTTTAGTTTTACGTGTAAAATATTTTATTATGTGGATGAAAATGATTATGAGAAATAAATTAAATTAAAGTAAAGTAAATTAAGCCCCTGTTTGGTTCAAATTAAAATCCGATTTTAATCTCAAGTCAAAGTCTGTAATTAATTTTAACCATACATTTCATAGGGTCCACAAATTTTTAACCACACATTTCATCAACTTTCATCAAAATCTACTAAAAATTTGAGTTTAATCTATACCAAACAGGGGCTAGATTAAATTAAAGGCCACCAAACATGGGCTTAGTGTTTCTTCCTTTTCAGCTCACCCCTTTCCCGAACCATATTTTGAATTTTTTTGCTTTTTGCTCAGCATGTGGCATCTGTATTGAAATTAGTTGTGCAAGAAATTGAGCAACGGGTTTCGGGGCAAGTCATAAGTATAAGAAAGGTATGTATTTAACAGATTGTCAGCACTGGATTGTGATTTCTCTTCTAAAATGTAGCTTCTTGACCATTTACACATATCACTGCAGCAAAGCAGTCTATACAAATCTCGTGAAGACAGATACCAATCTAAAATTAGAGCACTCGAAACCCTTGCAACTGGAACCACCGTCGAAAATGAGGTATTATTGGTGTGGACTTAGGTTGCTGGGCGTTCCTTGCTGCTCATTTCGTTCATCTCATTTTATTTTCATTTCTACAGGTTGTCAAGAACCAGCTGCAACAGACTAAGGTGCATGCCTTATTCACAAAAAAATAATACTTATTTTATTTTTAATTTAGTGTTTTGACAATTATAGAGGAGCAAGTATTAGAGTTGAATTGGAGGATTTTTATATATTTGGCCATATATGACTTCGTTTTGTTCGTCTACACCTTCGAGCCATTTTCAACAAATAAGGCCCTCTTAAAACATGATGATAGCTACAATTCTTTTTATAACTGTAAGAATTTTATCTGTTTTTTGAAATTTGTTTTATATTAGATCCTTGACCAAGTTACAAGTTTTTCAATATCTCAATTAATTCAAACTAGTGTGTTACTTGAATCTTTAAGCAAATGTTTGCTTTTATTTCCTTGTAAGTTCATCAATATAGTAGCTTATCCATTATAGTACCTAAACATGTTCTTGACTGAATTTAGGAAACCAACAGGTTACCATATAATTTCTTTTACTCCTAAACAATATCTATATGCATGACGCTCAGTCAAGATGGCCATGAATAATATAAGTGCTACTTATACTCTTCTACATGCTTGATGCTCATTCAGGATGGCCATGAATACACATGCTACTTATTCTCTTCTACTCATTTAATTAGGAAGTTCATGGTAGTTATCCATAGACCATGATATCAATATCTGATGATTATATATTACTTTAAGCGCTTGGCCGATTGCATCTATTTACATTATCCTTTTCCTTTGTCTCTTTAATAGTATGATTCTAAAATGATGATATTCATTAATATGTTTGTTATGGACAAGGTTCTTGTAATCATCTCATTTGGTTGTCCTTTAACTGGAATTAGAATTTATTTTATATGGCTATCGCAGATTGAGAAGGCGAAACTTGAGGAGGCAAAGAAATGTGACGAACAAGATTTAAACAGATTGAGGAAAGAAAAGGACGAATGTGAGAATCACATTCAATCATTGAAGCAAGAACTGGAATTGACCAGAAGGACCCATGAAGAGATCCGCTTGCAATTGGAAGTCCAGACTGAGGAAACTAAAAATCGTCTAGAGAAGAAAATTATGGAACTTGAGTGCCTCCTAAATGATTCAAGAGAAAATGTGAAAGAACTCGAGAACTTCTCAGAATCAAAATTTTTGCGATGGAAAAAAAAGGAGCAAATATACAAGCAATTTATAGATTCTCATTTCAGATCTCTACAGGTTTGCATCAAATGCAATGCTTTATAATTAGCCCTTGTTTGGTATAGCTAAAAACCAGATCTTTAGTAGACTCATATAATTGCTCTTGCTGATGTGAATTCAATCAGGAATTGAGGTTGGCATCTGAGTCCATAAAGCAAGAGGTTTTGAGGACCAATAGTATATATGCTAAAGAACTTCATCATTTTGGTAAGAAAATGTTTGAAACTTCTTTGTATTTATAAATTTTGAATTAGGAATGAACCGACTCCTTTGGATTATGTACTCCGCAAATTTTGGCTGGATCAGGGATCAATCTCAAAGGATTCGCAGACTCAGTTCAGGATTATCATTCGGTGCTTGAAGAAAACAGGAAGTTGTATAATGAAGTTCAAGATTTGAAAGGTTAGTAATTTAGGCTTGTGACACTAAATTGTTTGATTCAAATGAATTGGCTCAATTTATCTTGGCTTGCTTTTGGTAGGAAATATTAGAGTTTATTGTCGTATACGGCCATTCCTTCCTCGACAAAGTGCAAAGCAAACTACCATACAGTATATCGGTGATAATGGAGAATTGGTTGTTACAAATCCCTCAAAACAGGGAAAAGACAATCATCGGCTTTTCAAATTCAACAAGATCTTTGGTCCCACAGTTACTCAAGGTTCTGGTTATTGTACTTTACCGGACATTGACTACTGATATTTTAATAGCATAAATTCCTAATTTTTTTGCAATCATCTCTCTCTCTCTCCCTCTATTGTCTTGTCTCCAGAGGAGGTATTTCGAGACACTCAACCATTAATCAGGTCTGTCCTTGATGGATATAATGTCTGCATCTTTGCTTATGGTCAGACTGGCTCCGGAAAAAGTTACACTATGGTAAGCTTATACTCTTAAAATCAGCTGAAAAGATATATCGGCTCCTTAGGTTAGTATCTCATGTTATTTAAAAATGTTCCAGACTGGGCCGAATGTAACATCTGTGGCTGATTGGGGTGTCAACTATAGAGCTTTGAATGATCTCTTCAACATCTCTCAGAACAGAAAAGGCTCCATTTCATATGAAGTTGGTGTTCAAATGGTTGAAATATACAACGAACAAGTACGCGACTTACTCTGCAACGACAGTTCTCAGAAGAGATATCCTTCCAATTTTTTTCTTATATTGCATATTTAATTGATCATTGCATTTCCTTGTCCATGTAATTCTTTTACAGTGTTTTCTCTTATCATAGAAATCCTTTAGTTTCTTAGGTCTCAATTTGGCAGGGAAACACCTTGGGCCACTTCCTTTAAGAGCTCTTATAACCGGACAAAGCACTTTCAAAAAATTATTCAAACGGGTCCAAAAGCAACTTCAGAAGTAGCTTTTGGCTTTTCAAAAGCCCAGCCAAATGGGGCCTTAAACTCATCATATTGTGAAGCACCATGCTGCCTCGCCCCATATCATACTCCATGCATTTCTTTCTTCTTGATTTCCTTTGACTTGCACACTCTTGGAATATGGAATACTGCCCAACCAAATGGGTTGGCTGTCCCTGACGCTAGAATGCACCCTGTTAATTCAACTGCAGATGTGTTAGAGTTAATGAATATAGGACTAATGAACAGGGCTGTTGGCGCTACTGCCCTAAATGAAAGAAGCAGCCGGTCCCACAGGTTGGTGATACTTTTGTTTATTTCCTGTTCTCGACATTTTCTTGGTGTGCTTGATTTTGATTTGATCTCATGTGAGACAGTATCCTCACTGTTCATGTTCGTGGTGTGGATTTGGAGACCAATGCTGTTTTGCGCGGTTGTCTACATTTGGTAGATCTTGCTGGCAGTGAAAGAGTAGACCGTTCTGAAGCAACGGGGGATAGATTGCGAGAAGCGCAGCATATAAACAAGTCTCTATCTGCTCTTGGAGATGTGATCTTTGCTCTGGCACAAAAAAGTGCTCATGTGCCTTACAGAAATAGCAAATTAACTCAAGTTCTTCAAAGCTCTCTATGTACTAGACTATTCTTGACTGATATCTTATTAATTATATCATATTAACGGTTTTAAATATCTTGCTTTTTGTTAGGAGCGATATGTTCTACCTAATGGTTTTACTCTCCTTTTATTGCTCTTTCTATCTCAAATGCATATGCTTCACCCTCTTCCCCATCGTTGCAGGTGGCCAAGCCAAGACTCTTATGTTTGTACAACTCAATCCTGATTTGGAATCTTACTTAGAAACCATAAGTACTCTGAAGTTTGCCGAGAGGGTTTCAGGTGTTGAGTTGGGTGCTGCACGAAGCAATAAGGAGGGTAGGGGTGTGAGAGAACTTATGGAACAGGTATTACTTGTCGTTTTTATTTTTCACAATTTATGTATTTTGGAGTCTAAGCATTTAAAGTTATGAAAAGGTTGATTTTTTTGTTTGGTTATTTCGTCGAAAAAGTGTAGTATGAGTTTTGCCCAATTTTTCTTCGATAAATGTAAGGGGATGTTCATATTATCTTTTTTCACAGACTGCTTGATATCTTCTCTTCTCAGACTCTTTTATCCGTTTCATTGTTCTAATTTAGGAGCTTTGGCTACAATCTAATTTATGTTTTTAAATCTCTGTATGTGGCTGCAATCAGCTACATTTTTCATCTCTAGCATTTCAATCCAAGAAAAAGACCTGTAGGTAATTAATCCGTATTGACCATGCAGGCAGCTTTTCTGAAGGATGCCATGGCAAAGAAGGACGAGGAAATAGGACAGTTACGGCTACTAAAAGCTAACGGAAGTGGTGAACGGCGTGGTATGGCCTTGCCAAGATACGGATCTGCCTCTCCGAGGAGGCATTCTCTTGGGGGTGCACGGGCAAGCCAAAGACTTTCAAGAGGGAAAACTTCTGTCGAGAGAGCTGCTTCAGACAATAGCTCGGAGTACAGTGATAAGCATTCTGAAGCCGGTTCTCAGCAATCAGTGGACGAACTTGGGAACCACAAAGAATTCTTCCGACAATCAAGACTTGCCGTGGTTGGTGACGGCCAAAATTTTACCAATGACATTGGTTCAATGAATGATGTAGCAGAAGGGATTAAAAATCTTAATGAGGATATAGAGCTCTTGGGATTTGGAGATGCGGACTCAGAAGAGAGACTAAGTGATATATCTGATAGCGTTCTTTCAATGGGAACAGAAACGGACTCGATTAATAGTATTGTGGAGTACACTCTTTTCCCTGAGACTGCAAAACCACTCGTGGAGAGCATTGAGAGGTGAGCATTTCATACAGCCTTCACATTCTTTTTCAACAGATTCATTTGCCTAAATTACATCAATTTATTTTCTTGTTAGAAATCTATAAAACATTAGTGCTCATTGGAAATGATTGACCCGTTATTTGTTTCTGTTTCTTAGTCCACAGTCATCTAATGGGAACATTATCAGTATTTTCAGAAAATATGATTTTCTTTTTATCTTCTCCAAACTGGAGAATTGGGCTTTAGTGACTTTTCTTCATTTTTGTAGTAACTTTATTTTCTTGAATTCTTCTGAAACTTCGGACTATGCACAATAGACTTGTTGAACAGTTACACCATGCATTTTATTATTGATCTGCACGTTGGCGTGTAACACGCTCGAACTTATGTGCTTTCTTTATTGGTGGTGAATGCAGGCCCGATGTTCCGACTAAACTTCCAAGACTGCCACGGAAGCAGATTCAACCCGGATCCTCTCGGTTGTCGTTGAGCAAGAGCTCATCAAAAATTTCAAGTACTAACCTCTTCCTGTTGTCCTCATCTTCCTATAGTGGATGCAATTCCCCCCCCCCCCTAATTTCTTCTTCTTTGGTACCTCAGGTTCTAAAAACACTGTGGCTAGTAGCTCGTCTGCAGTAAAGGGCTCCAAACGATGGGTGTAAGCCACAAAGCACGACTAACCAACCAGAGAACCTCAGCGACCAGTATGCGTAAATTAGAATGCTGGTAACTTCTCTTGCCTAACTGCGTCTCTTTAGGCATGAATATTATTGTACGGGTAGAGATTTATTAGGGACTTCATTCTTTGGAATGTAACTTTAGGTTGTAGCATAATTCAACGGCGTTCGTGTAAATTTGCGTCGCACGGTGCCTCTATAAACCTCTAACTTCCTCATTCAGCTAGTTTATTTGTAGGAGAATGAGTTGTTACGATCATTTAGCAAAGATTGTGTTGATGTTTGATCACGGATAGGTTCTGCTTATACTTTCAGGATGCTCAGCATGTTTGGCTAAGTTTAAAAAAATATTAAAAAAGTTACTTTCGAGTAACTATTTATTTCCAATTATTTTAGAATTGTATTTAATTATAAGTGAACTTTATAGCTTAGCCAAACATGCAAACTCGCTTTTCCTCAATCTTCCTTCCGACGATTTAATTGAAATACACCGGCATCATTGATTGATACTTCATGTCCCTAGTTTTTTGACTTGATATTATGTAGCGTGTTCGTGATACTTATGCCCGTCCCACTTTGAAGTCTCAAATGTAACCTAAGACTTATAATTTACTAATGTTGTAGACAGATGTCTAGTGCTCGCGTATCAATATCAAAATCTAAATGTAGATTGTTATGGTATATTTAATATTATTAAAAAAGAAAATATTTTAGATTTTGAAATTGTAATGTGGTTGAGTTCTGCCTCGTCCTTTAATCTTAAAAAGAAAAATCCTTAAAAAGTTGTAAAACAAACAAAACTTTATTTACGATTCTAGTCGATTTTACCTATATATATATACGAATGATACATTATATATTACTTTACAAACAACAATCACAAGAAGTCGTTGTAGTATAGTGGTGAGTATACCCGCCTGTCACGCGGGTGACCCGGGTTCGATCCCCGGCAACGGCGTTTTAGTATTTTAGTTTTGTTTCTTTTTCCCTTTTTTATTGCAAAATTACGAGCCACTTCAAGACACTTTGCTAATGGGACGGTGTGTTCCCTTAAAGCCATGCAACTACAGCGAAACGCCTCACTATAGTTGAAGAGGACAATATAATTCTTTCTCCATTCTGCTTAATTTTGACTAATTATAATTCTTTTTCGACTCATTTTCCACAAGAATATTTACGTCTTTTGCCAATTCTTAGAATGAGTGATTGTTCTTCTCCGAACTCAACTGCACAAGTTAACAACACGTTTTCAATTGAACAAAGTTGTATGGCTGGTCGGTCGGTCCATTGCTGGCTTCATGTGACAATACTACAAAAGAAGCAAAGTATAATACTAACCAAAGACAGGAAAAAAAAAGGGTTATATTCCTTTTATTGTGTAGGTACAATGAGCAATATAAAAGTGTTCCAAATGACTCCCAAAAGGTACTTCTCACTAATTAACTGGTACTATTTCCTCCCTAACTTATCAATCTAACTATTTAAGAAGTATAATTTTTTGTTCAAGTTTTGAGAATGAAAAATTGAATATACCAAGAAAAAATTAGTTTCCCAGCTCCAACGCATCGATCCCTGTATTTAGAGCAGCCCCCCAAGAAAGAACTTGCCTGAATTTGACTTGAGCATCAGCATCATATGGTTGATGGATAGTTGAAAGTCCCTCAAGACAAAATTGGATAAATACAGAGAAGATTAGTGTTGATCTCGACTTGTTCAAGAGCTACTATACTCGAGCAATTGGAGAGAAGGGTGGATTGAGAACGAAAGATGGCAAGACTTCTCCCATTTTCTTGTTAACTTCACATTTCTCTTCATCCGCTGTTGCATCTATCAAACCTTTGATATCCTCCTCGGCGAACACCCTCATGGAATCACATTGCAACGCTTGTTCATTTCTCTCCTTCCCGACGGCGGTGGATGCTTCTGTAGTATGCAAAATAGCAACACAAATGGAGAACGCTTGTAAAGAAGATAACTGCGCATGAAAATCAACAGCGTATTGTCCATCATCAGTTGCCCTCATGGTCAATGCTGGTATATCATCTTTTCGTCCCTGTACACAGATCGAGAAAATTTGTCACATACAAGAGGAAATACAAAGCAGCAGTTCCATTTTGAACAGATTTCCAAGTCATAGTACTTCGAGAATTTTCGAAAGGCGTTAGAACGCCATACCTTGATAAAATGAGAATGTTAAAGACGTCGATACATGACTAAAAGAGAAAGCAGGCTATATCAATCAACGCATGGTCTTCCAATTCTTATATCATTCTTGAAAACTGCAGAGATTAAGAAGCTGATACCTACCAAATGCACATGTAATAAATTCATATAATCATTCATTAACATATTTTGTTTGTATTATTTGTCCTTCTTCTAATTTTCCTTCTGATTGGTAATTGGCCTTCCGTTAACCAAGCATCCATATTAACTCGGTGTTGAGCCACATCGTCTAAAAGCTTAACTTGTTAAAAAGGAGATAAATCAGTTAATTCAAAATTATGTCCTCGACGCGGACCTTCAGATACATTTTTGATTAAAGATGTTACAAGAGCAAATTTTCATAAATTGGTGCGACCCTACTCTGATAGCATGTGAACAACCTCGTCTAAAAGATTGAGCTGTTAGAAAGGGATAAAACTTATTTATTATGTCTTCAACATGACAGACTCAAGTAAAGTTGCCACTAGATAATGAATGATCATGAAAAGCATGATTGAGGGCAATTACCTGAACAAAAAGTTCCAATGGATGCTGATTGTCCACCGGGGGATGGTCTACAGAAATTTGAATATTTGGATTGCCGAAAATATTAAGAGGGCACGCCATATCCCAGCCACCACAATCGCATCCTCCACCTAACCGCCATCTATCTAGTAATGGAGAAGGGCCTCGACTTTCACTACTTGGCAAACTGTGGTTTCCAGATGGAATCACAACGTGCATTTTTCCAGGACTTGCAGAATCAGAAATACCTGCCTTTCGCTGCTCAAGCCCACCAACACCAACCAACTGAGAAATCAGCTTATCATTCTCTCGATCCCGACTCTTAAATTTCAGACTCTCTCTCTTCTCAAATGGAACTTGCATAATTATAGCTGCAATTTCAAGCTCCGGATGCAATTCCGGAGCCAGCAGAGGATGTGGAGTTGATGAGTCCAAGTTACCACTGTCACGGGAATGCTTAAGTTGAAGTTTAGTCTTCCTCCTAGTCAAGACCTCATCCAGTTCAGGATTACCACAAGACAAAATGTCATCAGAAACAGGGGGTGCTTTAGCAACATCAGGTGATGAATTGGAATTATCTTGAGAGGAAATGCTTTTTATTGGATGTGCGATGTCATACAACACGAACTCTGTCACCATAGAGTTGTCATAAGCACCAGCACCTTTTAATTCGGTACATAGATAACACGAAACTTGCATCTGTCCCACCATAGACGATTCCTTATTGTCATTTCTCAATCCCCATCCACTAGCATTATTCTTTCTTCTACGGTGAAGTGAATGGAAGGTGTAGACCCAAGTTAAAGTATTATCTGGTTTCCATGTCTTTGCCACATAAACATCTTCTGGTGACTTAACTGAAAACTTAAAAAATGGCGCCCCGTGTTTATTTTCCAACTTGAGAACACCATGTAGGTGGGCTGGAGAACACTGCAAAATTGAAGAACAGTTCTCTTTCTCTTGACACCGAGAATTGCATTCCAAATCATTTGGTATTTCTGCAGAATCTTGCAGCAGGGATTCGTGCAATATTTTGTTAGGTTTTATCCCGATTATTGTTTCCCGGCCAGCTTCAATAGCAGAACTTAACGGACTTCTCTGACACTTGGCTTTAACAAATGGATCGAACATCTTTCTAACGGGATTAAACCGGACTTTTGGACTGCTGGCCCTCGAGCTATCACTCTCTGATCGAGCAGGAAAACGCGATAAAGCCAATTTTTTTGATAATGACTTGTGATAATTGACATCTTGATCTCTTTCCCATAGGCTGTTTCCATAATTTACAGGACCAGTCACGGGTTCACAAGTGATCTTGGGATCCTGAGCCAGCTGGCTATCCGCATCAACAACAGATTGGTTTTTTCCATAATCCAAACATAAAGAAGAAACATTTGGTGGGACACTTTTTCCTGGACAAGGACGGAAAGAGTCATTTAACGAATTCCGAGAACTCAACTCTATACAGGGATTGCTAACAGATGCTGTACTTCGCTCTGTGTTTAGCGACATTACTGAGGACCTTTTCCGTTCAACTGGTAAACTATCTTCGTCTGAGCTACACAAGGAATCAATAATTCCAAACGGCAATTCAGGTGCACTCCCTCGCGAGAACTCAATTTTTTTCCTTCCCTCAACAGGAACTATTTTTTTCGTCAGCCTCACTTCCCTAGAACTTTGATATACCGAACCCCTCCTCAGCTCCTCATTACCTTCACGTTTGGCGCTTCTACGGGGAACGACTCTACAAGATGCACTACGGTAGCGATTAAAGCTAATCTCAGCAAAGTTTTCGTTGATAGTCCGTATATCATATCCACATTTCGGATTTCCATTTGATTTTCTATTTCCCACTTTCGACTGAGGTCTAGGAGCCTGTAGGACAGTTGTAGGACTTCCGTCTACAACACAATACTTGTCGAAGTCCAACTCCATTAGTCACTCCAGTATCATCGATTAATACACTGCCTAGAAATTATAAATATACTAAATCAAATCACGGGATTCCAAAATTAATTATGAACTAAATAGATGACAAGACGCCCATAAATAGTTACAGAGCAATAAAAATCAAGAGCTGGTGAATACAACATTATCAATAAACTAAAACATGATCGCAAGTATATTACTTATAAGCATAGCATTCAATTACAGGCACCGCCGCACCCATATTATTTCAATGTAATATGAAGGCAGAAAATATTCCACTTGAACAAAAATTTATACTTTTAGCGACTACTTAGAATTGTTCTTCATTTTCAATTGTGTTTAAGATGAACAGAATAAAATTTCATTTGGAGAAGCATAAATCAGATTTAAAGAAAAAACCCCAAAACCAGAATGAATAATTCTAGTTTATTCTTGAACACAAAAGTGAGATCTACTACTAAATGAAGATCATACCCATTTCTTGAGATGAAAAAGGCCTAAAATCCAGTTTTCCCTACACTTTGTAGCTTTCAAGGATCTTATACAACAATGGCAAGAAATGCATGAACCCCACTAAAAATTTAGAATTTAACATAAAAAAACTCCTTCTGAATATCCAATCTGATCCAAGAATTGAAAAATTAGAACTCTAATACTTCTATTAAGTGCCTATTATGGCCCAGATGATAATTAAAAAAGCAAAAATCATTAAAGGCGACATTTTTGCAAACACTTGAACTCCAAGCCAAGAAAAAGCACAGTTGCTATGAAAATGGCCATACCCACCTTTAGATCTCAAGAAGTGAAGCAAAAGAAAATCTCGACAAACTGCTAGCAAAATCAATCATTTTCTCCAACCTCTTGATCTCAAAAGCTCATCTGAAGAAAGGCCCATTTGGCCATTTCGCACCAGTTATTCTACACACAAAAAATGCAAAAGCACCACTATTAAAGAAAAGCCACAATATGAATTGAAAACAAGTACTCAGAGTTGTCTCCTTCTCAGAGAATCAGGAAAAGTAGTGTCGATGGGTAAAAAAAAAAAAGAGTAGCCCACTAACAGTAAAGATATATATATATAAACACAAAAAGAGAGTAAAAGATCATGCATGCCTTAATTTTTCTTTTCCATTAATTTTTATTTCTTGTACGTGTATGTGTGTTGTGAGTGGGGGAGTGGGGGTGGCGTAGGGGTGGAGTGTAATCTCACAGTCTCGAGTGAGCAATGGATGGAGAGACAGTGAGCTGCAAAGCCACTTCTAATGTCCGCTAAAAAGTTCGCTTCGTTGACTGATTATCATATGCTGTTGTTTTCCATGTTGGATGTGTACTTTGTTTTTATTATTCCTTGTTTGGCTTAGCTTCAAAATTTACTTATAATTAAATAAGCAAGTTTTAAAATAATTTCTTCATGAGTTATTCATTTATCTCATCTCTGAGATGGACGAAGCAATTGGATTAGGGAAACGATGACGGCTCACATGATTTTGGAGTCAAGGTTGGCGACTTCCAACGTACTTCACATCTCGTGGAGGAGCACTCTCTCACAAATTCGCTATAGTGATTAAGATCAAGATGCAGACTATTTTTTCTCTACTGTTAAAATAAGTCGCACTATTTTACTCAAGAAATTAAAATTTAATAGGAACAGAATTTAAAGTTACTTCTAAGCTTATCCAAACATTGTCTAAGTATGACCAACTTTAACATTACTTTATAAGACAATGTCCCAGGCACATTCAAGAATGATAAGCTGTCATAAAAGACAGAACTGCCCCTTTAATACCACTTTATGGTCCTGAAACTAGGGGTATTTTGGAGATATCTTTGTTTCCAACTTAGGGAGGGTAACCCAATTATTAAACAAAGAATCCCTGCATAGATTATTATCTTATGTTATTGGGAAATGAAGGTTTAGTTTGATTAAAATTTCTTGTCTTTTGCTACTAATTTAATATTAGCTAGGATTCCCACATACATTTATGTGATCTCCAATAATTTGATATATATATTTAATGCTGTGTTCAATGCACATCTCCCTCCATAGGTGAAATTTACCTTGAGATCCATCATATTTGAATTTTGTATGTACAATCTAACCTCTTTAAATTAGTACGATTTTTTGCACAATAATTTATTAATTAGCGAAGAAAATTAATTTTCAGAATAACTACTTAAAAAAAAAATTCATGTATATTTGTTAACATTCAAGAACATGCAACTACCATTGATCAACTTCTAATTCATCGCTTAATGTCTATTTATGCCATCTTAAATCTAGAGGAGAAGCAACAAATTGTCATGAGGAAATAGTGGATGAAGCTTTAATAACAATAGCAATGTTGAACATTATGAAGAGGAAATTGAAAAGATATGGATGGTGATCCCTCCCTTTGTCTAACAAAGATAAATTATGTGTCATTCACTCGTGTATTTATCTTCTTAACCTTTAGAATCTATCATGTTATAGCTCAAAAGTTATTTCGAAATATATAGTTCAACATCAAGACAACCAGAAAGAAACACTACTTTAGATGGATCTCTAACGAACATCTCTCCGGATTAATTTTTTAATATTTTTCTATTAATTATTAGACAACTAAAATATTCAATTATGCATACAAAATGCGATTAATTTCAAAAAAAAATTAGTAAATGTAGGTTATTAATGATTGAAATATGTCCATAAGGGTGTATTTTGCTCATAGGACTGTATAGCTTTGTACAATACACTAGACAAATTTTTATTTTGTTTTTAATTTTTTTAATGTCAATATAGATGTAACAAATAGTCTGATCCGATTCAATTTGCATTTCATGGCAAGTTGGGTTATCCAAAAAATGTGAAGTCGTCTTGTATGACATGCATGGATTGTATGGCTCGGCCATGCTAAATAGCGTTAAGCAACCTAATTGAGTTTATATCTTTTCTTTAGTCCAATATATGTGTCATTCAACATAATGTTATCTCAAATACGTGAAGAATAATTGAAGTCGATTTATACCTTTAGTTGAGTATTATAACATTTACTAACTATCAGTGTAATTATCCTACCAACCTAACATTTCATCAATGAAAAAATGGATAAGATTTTAATAATATTTATTGGTATCAATATAATTATCCCCATGGACAGTCCCTCCGCCAACTCTGCCACCCTCTCCATCACTCCGGGCACCCTCTATGTCCTTTCGTATAGCCCCTCCATCACCTCGAACACATTCTCCATCATCTCGAACACCCTATCCGTCAACCTGGACAACCTCTCTGCCCCTTCAACAACCCATTCCCCACCTCAGAGAACTGCATGCACCTTATGTGAAAGAATTTACATAGGCATGAACAGTGTAACTTCTCTTTATTTTCTATATCTTGTGCGTCTAATACCTTTTTAATACTTTTGATGTTATAATTTGATGTCGCCTTCCCTGAAAATCTACTCACTCTATTGTCTCTGTGTACTGCATCCTACAATAACAAATGAATTTTGGTAACTTACATAAACAAATTTTGAATATAAAGTATTAAGCAAGGTCTATGAAATGAGTTCTTCACTCAGGGGCGGACGCAGAATTTTAAAGTTAGGGAGGGCACAATCGAATTTGTAAAGAAGTTGGGAGAAATTTTACAATCGAACGTCCAAAAAAATTATACCCCATGTAATTTTACATCCGAAAATTTATATGGGATATGACTTTTACGGATGTAAAATTTCAAAAAATTTTGATGTCATATTCCATATAAAATTTTCTAATAAAATAATGAAAATTACATTGGGAAAATTGTATCGCAAAAATAATAAATGTTAATGAAATAATTGATTTTTTTTAAATGAGAGTTAGACGTCTTTCTTTAAGACTCACGTTTAACAAATTTTAACTATTTTCGATATCTCTTTGGACTATTCGATATGCACATAATGTAGTTCTCGAAATAAGCTTTGAGGTGACATAAGCAATTTGTAAATTCGATTAGTGTACAATCGTCGGAAAAATTTTAAAATTAGTATGTTATCGAAATTCAAATTTATTGTGATTTTGCTTCTGTTTGGTTAAAATCAAATTTTTTAGTAAATTTTGATAAAAATTAAATAGTTATGAATTCCATCAAATATGTTATTAAAATTAATTGTTAACTTTGATTTAGAATAAAATTTAAATTTCAATCTTATACCAAACATGAATTTATAAAAATAAATAAAAACTCAAAAGTTGGGTGGGGGGGCATTTGCCCACCCAGGACCCCACTGGATCCGCCCCTGTTTTCACTGACTCTAAGAGGCCAGTGAGGAACAAACCTTGCAAGCTGCAAGGTGTCGGTGAGGAACAATCATCACTGATCCCTCGAAGTTGATGAGTATTCTATACTCGTTGACGATTATTGACCCTTGGTGAAGAATATAAACTTAGAATTTAAATCCACAATCAATTTAAACTCAAATTTAAATCATGATGTACAAGTTTAAACTCAAATATATACCACCAAACAACATTGTATACTATAAATTGATCGTTTCTAACCTGAACGAACTAAATGAAGAAAAATAACCACAAATATGAAAAAAGCTAGATTTTTCATAAGTTTTCATATTCAAAGTTTTTCGTGTGTATATATATATGTGTGTGTGTGCGCGCGCGCGCGAAATTTGATTCAAAGGCCTTTGGTTAAATTGGCTTAGTAATCGACCTTTTCCACTATATCTTTATTGAGAGAATTTCATATCTAAGAGAGTAGGGATGAATCATTTCAAAAATAAGAAATAACGTTTAAAACTTTAAAAATTAGGTATTAATTAAATCTTATTTATAAAATAATTAATTAAAAGTGTATTTTATTAGTTAAATATATCAAGGTTACAATTCTATACTATTTGATCACAAATTATCGAATTAATTGATTACAAATTATTTATTGATCACGAATTAGAAATTTTATTAGTCATAAATTATTTCATGGTCACAAATAAAAATATTTATAGGTCATAATTTATTCAATGATCACAAATCAAAAAATTTATATATCAAGATTTATTGATCTGTCACAAATCACAAATTTTATGAATCACGACTCAAATTTTTATGTCGCATTATTTATTGATCAGAAGTTTCACTCACAGAATATCCAATTTATTAGTCACAATCTCAAATAATTAGTCACATATTATTTATTGATCACAATCAATTAAATAATTGATCATAAACACTCCTCCCCTCCCCTCCCCCATCCCACCCACAACCACTGTACTACCACCGCCATATCCACCATCACCGCCAACACCTCCACCTGCACTATCAACATAAACTACCCCAAACCCCCCAATAAGAGCAAAATATGGAAACCACCATCACCACTTCAACAACCAAAACCAAAACCCCATTGCCACCACCAAATCAACCACCACCTGTAGTACCACCTATACCACCACCACCGCACCGTATCGCACACTACCAAAACTCCGACTAAGCAAATTGGATAAAGAAACCAACCCCAAAACCATCGTCGCTGTACCCCACCTTCTACCCACCCGCAAACACCACCAACATCATCGCACACCCACAAAACTCCGACTAAGAAGGCCCCACCTTCTACCCACCCGCAAACACCATCAACATCATCGCACACCCACAAACCTCCGACTAAGCAGGTGAAGGAAGTTCCTTCACTGTTGAAAGTTGGCAAATAATTTTATCACAATGAATTGTTTTGGGCAGGATAACATGGTGCAAAAATGAATGATATAAAATATTTATGGTCGAGGCAAGAGTTCCACTCTTTCTCCTTAAAACGATAATGCCCCACATTGGTATTGACGGTATTCTGGCACTGGTCTTCCAAGATACAACGACCTCGATTTGTCTTACTTACGTTTTTATCTCTCTAAAAATTGGAGGACTAAAATGTACAAAATTATTTTTGAGGCTGAATTACAAAATATGAATAATGCAGGGACGAATGAATAATTTTGGAACAATAATAAAATCAAAATTGATTTTTTTTTTGGAGTGAATGAAAATGGGTTATGGGGGCCTTTTTATAGAAGTTGAATGTTGTGTTCAAAAGACACAATAGTCGAAAAATTGTGTCTTAAACAGACACAAACCGTTTGGACGTGGTCAACCATCAACCATCCTTCTAGAAGAATCTACGTGTCACGCAAAGAAAAATCGGAGAAAAAATAATATAAATCAAATATTATTTTACCAAAAAAATATATAAGCTTGGCCTAAGCCTAAGCCCACGACTCGTGCCATGCCGAGCAGGTCGATCAGACGGCAGCGCGCATGTGGGTTTTGGCCCAACCTATTAGCATGTAGGTTGTCTACCTTTCAAAGACTATTGCCACCCCTTGTGGCCCAAACCCAAGTCCCAAACTTGAGCAATATAAATTAGTTTATACTCTTCTAGCTATTCTATGTGGGATTTGTAATTTTCCAATTTTTATTCCAAATTATTTCAACTTCAAGTGGTTATCTTTTGGCCTTAATTTCTCATTCATCCTAAATTAGTTTTGAGAAAATATATGCATTACATTAATATACTCATGGAGTAAACTACACTCGGCCAAATAAATATTTAATCCAACTAACATGATCAACTAAAATAATTGGTCAAAAGTTGGTCAAACCAACTAATAAAACCCAAATTTTCCAATAGAAACAAACCCAAAACCATCGTCGCTGCATCCCACCTCCACCCACCATACCATACCACCACTAGCATCACCGCACACACCACATCACCACTAGATAGATCTACACACACCACAGCAAACCACGCACCACCGCAAACCAAAAATCACGGCACCTCTGCATGTTGGAGGACATTAAATGGGAGATTAGTGTATCTGAGGACGCCAAATAGGGTGTCTCTAGTGGCGACAGTTCATGAGTGAGGGAGAGTGTAGAGAGAGAAGTGAAAGGAAGAAAGAGAAAATGATTTGGAGTTTGAATGAAATAAATGTGGTAGGGTGTGAATATATAAATTTATATTAAAAACTTCAATTACCTTATTTGAAAAAAAAACTTACGAATCAAAATTTTGAATTGAGAAGTTTAAAACTCTGATTTTATGTAATTTCCATATCCTCATTCCCATTTGGATAAGGAAAACAGAAGACTGGTTGGGTCATATTCACTGACCTGAAACCAACATGTAGACCCATGGGCGGATAGAGTGGTGGGCTGCACTAGGATGTAGCCCAGTGTATTCCAAGCCCAGATGTATTAAAAATATAGAAAAATTGGTTGTAGCCCACTGTCCAAGCCCAGTAGGCAGTAGCCCAATTGAAAACCCAATTAATTCCAAACTTTCACGGTTTGAGGTTTCCCTTTCGGTGACGGCACCTTCACTTTTAGCCAACCAGCTTTTAAAATTTCAGACAATCGCCGTCCGTCGAAGTCTTCTTCTTCAGCACGGTTTGAGCCTTGAGGTTTCAGAACTTTCAGGTTTTGAATTTCACTATCGATCCTTCTCCTTCACGGCTTCACTGTTTTCGGCAACATTGCAATAGCTTCACTGTCCTTCACAACTTCACAGCATTCAATATTCTTCTACAAGTTAGCAACATCAATCACTTCTCTGTTCACATTCTTCAGAATTCAGCAGTCGGGCCTTCAGGTAATTGAAAATCTATATAGACAAGTACTACGTTTTTATTTTATGATTTTCATTTATGAATGAATAATGATTTTCTTGGGCTATTTTTTGAAATTGTTTTGGAAACTAATTGCTTGTTCAATTTGTTTAGTTTTGCAAAACTTATACTCAATTTGAATCATTTGATGTATTTTAATGATTTTTATTTAGTTGTGATTGAGTAAAAATTGGGGATAAAAGTTGTGATTTAGTCATTTACTCATTTAGAAGTGATTTTTATTTGTTCACATGTGATGATGTGATGATAGACATTTGGAATTGTGAATAGGCCATAATTTTTATTGGAGAATTGTCAATGCTTGACAAAATTGGGTGTTGAATCTATTGATTGGTATGCATATATTTGTGTGTAGAAGTAGAGGTAATCGTGCTAAATTTTCTAGTTTTGACTTGGTGAAGATGCTTGAAGGGCGTA
>CAIGRP010114971.1:0-29161 GCA_903798385.1 Fraxinus cuspidata | reverse complement strand
ATTCTTACGCAACTGACTATCCCATCGATTCTAAATAATTTGCAAACAAGGAGCAATTCTAGTCTTCCTTCGTTGAAATCTATATTCCATTTCATTTTTTGCCACATGAATAGCTTTATACAAATAGCCCATTGAAGGCTTTTCATCACTATCAAAAATTTGTAAAACACGAACTAGGGGTTCAGTAAGTTGCACAATAGTAACATACTCTTTCCAAAACACAGAATCGAGTACATTATCAATAAATCGTTTTCCTTTGCTTTCCTTAGCATATGCTGATAATCTCTAGATGTTACCATTGCTCTTAATGAATCTTTTTGGGCCAAAAGCTATAAAGTTAGTGGCAAAATGAGTAGGAGTGGGTCGAAGTATTTCTCTTCCTCCAATAAACTTCCTCATCAACTGCAAAGGATAGCAATGGTTGTAAATATATTTTTTGATTTTTTATGCTTGAAATACGATATTACTAACTTCATCTAGTTTTTCAATATCATGAAACATTAGATTTATGCAATGGGCTGCACATGGAGACCAAAATAATGTTTGAAACTCTCGCTCCAATAACCTACCAGCGGCAACGTAATTGGCAGCATTGTCTGAACCCACAAATAACACAATATCTCGAAACAACTTGTATAACATTTCAGCAATTTTTGATTCATCTGAAGCATTTACAGAATTTAAGAATATTGTTCCTTTCGGACAATAAACTAGAAAATTAATTAGAGTTCTTCTACATTGATCTGTCCAACCATCTGCCATTATTGTAAAACCAGTCGTCTTCCAAGTTGAACGATAACTATCAACCTAATTCTCTACCTCTTTGACATTTCTAGCCAACAAATAACCACGAAGACTATGAAAGTTTGGACCTTTATAGCCAGGACCCATACTAGCTACGGCATATATACTTTGCTGATAATACACAAAATTTATAGCATTGAAAGGAATGCATGAATCAATCATCCATTTCGATATAGTAAGATCACATTTTTCTATAGCCTCTTTACTGTGAAGAACACTTTTAATAGTAGGTTGGTTACCAGGTCCTATTCTTGGCATGAAGTAAGAACCAATTCATTTTTGTTCTTCTAAAACTTTAACTCCCACTTCTTTTCTTTCACTTTTACCCATAATTATTTCATTTCCATTAGAACTAGGGCGGATAATTTCTTGAACATCATTATCATGCAAATCTCTATACATTTGATTTTCATGTTCCCTATAATAAGAACTATGTGGATTAAACTCTTCAAGAACTTCTTGAGTTTTACGCTTCTTTGCAGCAAAGTTGTCTAAGTTTTCTTTAATTTGAATCTTACATCAGGAGGTACTTTACAACATGATCCACATCGCCTTTTAACCCCACTAAATGTTGTTTGATACGATTAATACCACCTCCAGCAAAAGTCTTTCCACAATACGAGCAAACCAATTTCTTTTTATTTCAATTAGTACCAACTTCGAGAATCTCTGTACAATGACCCCATAATATATCTATTTTTCCTCTAGCATGACTTTTTGGTAGAGAAGAATGTTGTATACTATTATCACCAATGAACTATACAAAGACACAAATTATGTTAAATTATATATATACATTAGATGAGCCACAAACAATTCGAAACATTAGGAATTTACAACACAAAATGAACTTTTAATAAATGGTGCATTTTAATAGCCAATTCTAGTAAATGCACAGAAAAGGAAAACCAAATCAATTCTCCACAGCAAACTTACAAACCTAACTGAATTACAACCAACAATATGTGCATCAGAATTCCTAGAAATGATAGAAGCACTCAACAATGGAATTCACATCTCTAACTATGAGAAATGGATAAACTGAAACTACCATGGCATTTAAAAGAATATTTTTAAAAGATTCTGTAACTCATTCCCTATTTTAACATCATTTATGCATCCAAAATACCAAACAATTACTGAACTAAAAAACTTGTTGCTGAAATGACATGGAAACACTCTTCTCTAGCTGTTTCCAAACATTAACCCCCTCTGTTTCGTCAAAGTACTAATTCTGATTCAGCGTGGTGCACTTCTTATTATTATTAGCCTTTGTTGACGGAGATTAGGACTAAAATGGTTTTCACAAAGAAAAAAAACTGAAATTCACCCAAAAAATTGAACAGCTGAAATCGGAATCTGGATCGATTCATTCGTAAATTCTGCCTAAAACTATTTTAATCCTTCCAAGATACAGATTCTGACCGAATCTTAAACCAATTTTCATTATAATTTAAAAAAAACGTAAATTTTAAACTTACATCTTCTTCTTCCATCTAAATGAAGCTTGAAATTGAAGCTTTGGATGCTTGGGAGTGAAATTGCAAGGAACGCTGATGCTCTGCTATGGGTTAGGGTATTGAAGTCGTATTACTCCTTGAGAGAATGGAGATTCAGAAATGAGAATGGGCTCTTGGGTTTTTATATATGGTTTATAGACCGGGCGGCTTCTTCATTTTTGGGCCAAGCGTTTTTCCATTACCCGGCGGTTCTTTTGGGTTTCAAACGGGTGAATTGCACATGTAATATTTACTAAGGCTCGGACTGGACCATAGTCCTGTTCGACGGTTTTCGGATCGAACCGGCAGGTCCGGTCCGGGTTTAATAACACTGGTTGGGACAACATACGAGAGTTCCCTTTCTTCAGGATGTTCCATAGCCCTTCGAGGTGCGGATTCTTGATTATTTGAACTCTCGATAAGAAGCTTTTTTTTCCAAACAAATGATATTCCTTTTTTCAAGGATTGGACTAGCTTCCAATCAAACAATGTATCATATCTTTCTTCAAGAACACTTCTTTTTTTCAAAGGCTTGAGAATCACTTCACAGTAAAAGTCGCTTCCAACTGGCTTTTTCCCACAAGATTTTTGTTGTTAAATGTGTGGCTTTCCACAAACGACATCAATCTGTTGACCTCATTTTTTGTAACTCCAATGTGGACAACAGATGTCGGTCCCACTCACGCCAACTCAAGCAAGTTCGTCACGTTTTGACTGGAGAATCGGTAGGAGAAGGGGAGAGCGTAAACATGGGAGATACTTTTTAGCGTGAGACAAAAGTGTTTGAACACTGGTGGAAGTGACTAAGATGATTACGCTAACAAACAATCACCAACAAAGTGTTAGTAACCTAAGATCAAACTAAAAAAATGTAGAACAAGCAAGAAGATATGGTGAGAGTATTTTTCTTGAATGTATTCATGTATATTTTCATCAAGATTCAAAAGACCATCCTTTACAATTTACAACGACCATTTATTTATAGATTTCTGGCCGATGTGGTGATTGTTGGATCAGAATCACGTGGTCTCATCTTTCCGACTGAAGCCTCACATCATTAAGTCTATCATATATTAAATATATTAACAACATGTCAACCACCCTATGCGTTAGGCAGACACACTTGACATTCTTTATTACAGACGTTATATTAATCATTCCTAAAGATTGTCTACAAATCTTGTAAGAGACAACTTCAGGGACTCAGGATGAATTAAGGGCTTCGATTGAAGGGAGCTTCGTATTAGTGGTCTTTTGTGTGCAGAATTTCGGCTTCTTCTTTGATTTCGTACGTAGCGCATCGGCTTAAGAGTTTCGATCATTTAGGCAATGCTTCGGCACATGAGCTTCAGCCATTGTTTGACTTTTTACATTTGACCAATTAGGTCTTTGTTGACTTTGCTTTTCACGTGGAGTGCGACGTAGAACTCTGAATGGAGTTTTGGTAGCGGAGCGTAACACTACCCATCACGAACATTTGTTGGCCATGTTCATAAAAGATATGGACACATTCAAAAATGGCAGAGAGGGGTTGGCCAGAAGGTGGTTTGGTGTAATCTAACATTTGTTGGGATTTAATGTGCTATACAGATAAATAGGTGGAATTGTTGTTGTATATGATTTTTGATTGAGTTAGGTTATATTAATCAAATTGAGATGGTGTGTTTATTAAAAATGTATTTAAATTGAGTGAATTTGAAATGTAGAAAATGTGGTGGTAATATAACCATCCTTATGTGTATAATTGTAAATTTGTTGTGGAGTATTTATTATAAATATATTTTAATTACGGTGTGATGGGGTAGTAAGTAAATTTTGTGGTGGTAATATACTTACCCAAACAATAATACTCAATTATCGTGTAACAATCACTATTAAATATAGTAAATGTTGGATTGACATTGGTGTGATGTTATAAGAAATTACATCTTCGTAGACATTATACTTTGTAGGTTCATGATGGAGAATGAACTTCAAATCTATTCAATTGACTTTATGGTACACAATTGTTGGCAATTACTGTGTTCCATTAATTTTTTTTTTTTTTTGTCAAATCCATTAATAGTTAATTCATTTGGTGTGACTATAATATCAACCGTCTTCAAGAATTTTAGATTGTTGAACTGAGATCTGTGCATGATTCGCTCTTCTTCAGACAAACCAAATTCGAAATCCATCCGCAACACCATTAACATGAACAAATTTCAAGATCAAAGGATGATATAACATGCTATGAATTCGTACGTCACATAGTGAAGCAACTCAAACAAATATTCAACAAGGTTGAAATCTCAATAGATTTATTTTTCATTTTATTATAATTGTCAAGAAATCCATTAAAATTGTCAAAAAAATTCAGTAATCATCCGTCGAGAAAGACATTTTTTTGATAGATGTTATGTATATACTTTAAAGAAACTCTTCATATGCAAACATGAAAATCTCCTTGTGCAAAATCTCTAGAATGAGCCACATTGCAACAAATTGAATTAACCATAAAATGAAACATAGAATGAACAAAATTACCATAGAATAACCATATAATGAACCATTCAATGAACCACATTCCCTAAGATATGAATCAACAAATTGAATCACATTGTAACAAATTGAACAACATATCAATCCACAAATTTATCCATCTTCAACAAGTCAAATCAAAATTTAATATAGGACATGTAAGTATTTTTTTTATTTTCAGAAGGATATAAGAGTCTAAAAATGATAAGTGGCAAAATTAGTGAAAATTGACATTTTTGTAGATGAATTAGTGGATAACTGGATTTTGACCTTGGGTGTCATTTCCTCTAATTTCTATTACTTATGATTAAGCCACTGCTTGATTTTCTTTTCTTTAATTTATTTCTCATACTCATTTTCAATTATACATTCAAACAATAAAATATTTTACACGTAAATTTAAAAAATTTTCTTAATTTTTAAACACACATTCTTCAAATAATACTATTCAAAACTATATTTTTTTAATTTGAATGCCACCAAACAAGGGTTAATTTTTATAGATTTTTTATTTTTTATTTTTTCAGAAAAATCATTATTTGCTAAAACCTAATTTTAATCACAGTCATAATTACGCTCGTAATATGGCAAAATTCATCCAAAACACATGTGAAACCTCCTCTCCAATCTATTTTTTCGCTTCTTAAAGTTTTCGTTGCTAATTTTTTTTTTTCCTTTGATGCTGTATTTTATGCTATGATTATCAATTTTGAATGATTTACGCGACTATGATAAATATGTTATGGACGATGTTTAAATGTAAAAAAATTGTCTGTCATAAATTATTGAATGCAGAATTATGATTATTAGTTTTCTTTTTATTTCTTTTTCTTATCGATATCAATGTATAAATTTGTGAAGTTTGAACCATGATTATTAAATTAAGTTCATTTTTTGTAGCCATTTTCGGCCTGTTATTATGAACTCGTTGTTTCGCAAAAAATGACATGATACTTTTTAACAATTAACTCCTTCAAAAAAGTGATATTTTTCTCTATAACAAATAAATACATTAATTTTATCTATATATGCAAAAATAATACAAATGAAATAGTGTGAGGTTTTTTTTTTAAAAAAAAAAAAAAGACAAAGTATGTCACTTTAAGTTTTAGCATATTAATTTATATGCAAGACAAATAAGGTTTATATCATGTCATTTTATGTAAAGAAGAGTTTGAATTCATAATCATATTTAAATTTTCACAAAGATCTTTTATGAATCTCTTTAATTGATCCAAAAGGAATTCAAATAAAATAGCTAGATGTGACTTTATTTATAAAAACAATGCATAGCATGCTGTGCCACGTTTAAATTAAATGTCACACAAACAATACATTTTTGGCTAAGTTTTCAATTTACTTATTAGAGTTTTTTTTAGATGTTAATTTATTTTGTATTGTGTTAAATGTGAATTAAGCTTTCATGATAATTAGAAAGTGACATACATTACTTTTAATTAAAAAAAAAAAAAAAAGACATTGCATGTCACTTGTGTCATTTTTTTATTAAAAAGTCACACTTAACTTCATATGGTATTTTTACTTCCAAAACACTTTTCATATGATTTTTCTAGATATCCCTAAATTTAAGTATATTTCTATAAGATTCCCTACAGACTATAGCCACTATTCTAGCTATATTCTATCTTTTGCATGAAAAATAAGTGAAAATTACACTCACTCATATTTTTCGACTTCCGACATCAAAAATTACGTTTAAGAATTATTTATACAAAAATCGAATCGTTATTTATTTTTATATTAATAATATTATTATTAAATTAATTGACTTACCACCTCCATTCCATCCACCCCACAAACCCTAATTCATTTTCAACATGTTGCTACTCCATCCTCTTTATCCACTCCTTCAACATCAACCGACAACAAGCACAGTAGTGCAGCTTCTTGCGAGAGCCACTGCGCAAACAGTAGCAATGTCACTGACGCCGCTATGCACAAAGCAACGTCAATGCGCACCTATTGCATTACCGCTACTTTCTGTGCAGCGGCGATCTGTTTTCTTTGTCATGTGCAGCGACAATGCGCTTGCATTGTCGCTGCTTCATGCGTAGTGACAATCTGCTTTGATGCAATTGTCACCCATCGTCGTTGCTTTGTGTGCAGTAACGATATGTTTCCTGTCGTCTCCTCTGTTTTCTCTTCAGTTTGGTGTGATGTCGTGGTTGTGGTGTGATAAAAGTGAAGAAAATGGTGGATTTAAGGTGGTGGTGATGATTGTTGATATAGGCAGTGGTAGTGGTAGTGGTGTGGCGGTTGTGGTAACGGCGAGTTTGGGGATCTTTCGATGGGGGTGGTGGTTGTGGTGTGATAGAGATTGTGAGGTGGTTAAGTGGAGTAATGGTAAGGCGGTGATGGTGATGATGATCTAGTGGTGTTGGCGATGATGACGAGATGGTGGTAGTACTAGCGGTGGTGTATGTGGTGGTGAGGGTGGTGGGACGATGGGGATGGTGTGATGGCGCAACGTTCGGTTGGTGCCGATGGTAGATTGGGGTGTAGGTTGGATGAAAAGTATTTGTGGTCAATAAATTGATTAATTTGTAACTAATAAATAATAAATAACAATTAAAATAGACAATTTATAACCAATAAATAATATGTGACCTAAAAATGTGAGATTCTAACTAATTAATTTAATATTTTGTGATCGTGAAACAAGTTGTGATATATAAAATTTACAATTTGTGACTGAAAAATAATACATGACTTATTAATTTGATAGTTTGTAATCGACTAATAAATTGTAACCTATAAAATTTGTGATTTCTGATCGAGAAAAAACGTGTGATCAATTAATTTGATAATTTATGACCAATAACTAAGTTGTGACTTATAAAATTTGTGATATGTGGCGTTACATTTTGTAATTGTGATTAGTATGTTATCATGATCATAAACTGTATAATATTATGATCTTAATATATTTAATTAATAAAATATATTTAATTATCTATTTAATTATGACTTGATTTATGAAATTTTAAAAAGTATTTTCTAATTTTGAAATTGTATCTTTCAAACACCTTAGATATGAATTGTTTCCAAAAAATAATACCAAAGAAATAATGACTTTCAATTATTTCATTGTTAAACTAGTTGCCAAATGGCCCAATTCCTTGACTAAGTCAATAGTCATGGCAGGTCTTACAACTAGAGGAAATTGCACCACCTACCTACTATTTAATACATATTTAAAAATTACTATTTAACATACTAATATTCAATATTTTCTGTAATAGTGTAGTAAAAATGAAATGTGATGTATTAACCATCTCCTAAAGGAATTAATTATGGTAACTGATTTTACTCCACCAGACATGCCATATCCCTATTCCTATGTTGAATAATGCTATTTTACCGGAAAGTAACATATAATTGGTGTTGACAAGATGTGATCGGATGAAAAAAATTATTTGTATGTTAAACAGTCCAATAATTGGTTGCCATGTGACATTATATCAATAATTATATCTATATAGCATGATTATTCTATGTTTAAATGTAACCCACCAAACACGCCCTTTCCATATGTATGTGTGTGTGCACGATCAAAAATCTCCAATCTTTGTTCTTTCATAATATCTCAAAACCATCTTAAAGATTTTCGATTAGAGATTTAGCACATTCTTTAACCCATATTATTATTCCGAAATCCATTTCAAGATCTTCGTTTTGGCATGATTAGGGGTAGGTCTTTCTTATGAACCCTAATCGGAGCTACCATCACCTATAATTCACCACTGAAATCAAGAATAAATTGTTTTAGTGCCATTTCTAAGTTCAATATTTACTCTAGTTATGGCATCCAATGACACTATGTAGCTTAAACATATTAAGGTCATGTTTGACACTCATTTTCATTCTCATTCTCATTCTCATTTTTTTTGTCTTTCTTCATTTCAATTACACATTCTCCAAATAAAATAATAGTACACACATATCTAAAAATTTTTATTACTTTTCAACCACATATTCTTTCATCAATCACTAGTTCAAAATTCATTTTTTCCCCAAAATGGGAATCAAACACAAGCTGATTTTATTTTTTCTTTTCCTTTTTGGTAAAGAACATTGAATGTAAGCGTAACGTCTGGGAAATTCCAAAACATCAGTTACAAGAAATGAAATGGGATATATTTGTAGAAGGTAGTATATTTACTTGTTAAAACATGCTATAGTAATTCGCGAAATAGTTTTCTATAATAGGGCAAATACGGTTTTTTTCCTTACAAATGTGGTTCAAACAATAGACATGAGTTCCAAAATCCCTAGATCCAAAACCACCTCTCAAAACTGTATCTTTTGCATAAGAAAAATAGCAAGTTAAAAATATTCAATGACTAGTCGAGGCTGAACCAAAATATCAAGGTTAAACTAATAACTCATTAATCCAAGCCCTAACAGAGTCAATAGTCTAGCTAGGTCTCATAACTAATCCAAACAATAAACACAAGTTCCAGAATAAATCAATCTATAGCTACCATTGAATATGACTGCAAAATTTTTATCCTAACTATATAAAAGAGCGAGTTTTTTTTTGTACACGCGTTTAATTCTTCTATCGTCATCCAAAACAACGTCGTTTCAGTATTCACCTCGCATCTCTTATTTCTTTCTCTTTTCTCTTTGGCTTTCGGTCTTGCCATATTTCGCTTATCTTCTGCATTACTTCTTCATCTAGACACTGATTGTAAGTGCTTTCCTTTCTCTTTGCTCTTTAGGTTAGAGGTTGTCTTCGTGAGCACACGTCATGTGCCTCGGTTTCTGACGGAGACAGGCTGTGTCTCACGTGAGAAACGAAGGCAGACGGCGTGTCTCCGTAGACACGGCTATGTCTCCGTCTCCGTAAGAAACGGAGGCAGACGGCTGTCTCCGAGTGTCTCACGGGGAGACATCGTGTCTCCGTGAGGGACAGAGCACACGGCGTGTCTCCGTGCCTCATGGAGCCGTGTCTCCGTGCCTCACCTATAAATGCTAAACACGTCTGTGTCTCCGTCTCCGTAAGAAACGGAGACAGACGGACGGCTGTCTCCGAGTGTCTCACGGGGAGACATCGTGTCTCCGTGAGGGACGGAGCACACGGCGTGTCTCCGTGCCTCACGGAGCCGTGTCTCCGTACCTTACCTGTAAATGCTTTCTTTTCTCTTTTCTCTTTGGCTTAGAGGTTGTCGTTCCTCATTTTGTTTCTTTAGCATATTTGGAGTTTTAATCGAATAAGTTCTCAGCAGTATCCAGCTTTGAAATGCCAATTTATTAAAGTAGTCTTGAAGCTTCAAAGAAATAAGTTTCTTCTTTATGCTTTTGAACTTGGTTCGAGATTTTCGATTTTTTAGGCTGATTTTTCCTAAACCGTACAGAAGCTAACATTTTTTTATCTCAAAAACTGTAAGTGAGTGCATTGTTGTTGATTGCATAGTCCGACATTTAATATGTCCATTTATTAAAGCTGCGTGTAAGAAATAAATAACTACCTCCAAATTCTGGTCTTGGTATTTGCTTTTCGAACTATATATCTCCAAAAATTTAAAAAGGCCGTGCCTCACGGAGACACTCCGCGCACGGAGACACAGTGTCTCCGTTGCGCACGGAGGCAGCCGGTGTGCCACCGTGTCTCAAGGAGACACGATGTCTCCGTGAGGCACGGAGACACGCCGGTTGCCTCCATGCCTCACGGAGACACCCTGTCTCCGTGGCACGCTGCCACGTCAATGCTTTTCTTTAGATTCAGGTGTTATAATTTTGCAATGTACCTTGATTACTTGAACTTTAGAAGATGTCAAACTCTGATTCTGATGGCTTTTCAGTTTCTTTTCGTATGTTTTGTTTCATTGCCTCCGTATACACGGTTGTGTCTCCGTCTCCGTGAGAAACGGAGGCAGACGGTTGTCTCCGAGTGTCTCACGGGAGACATCGTGTCTCCGAGAGGGACGGAGCACACGGCAGGTCTCTATATCTTTAATTTTTGGTATTTTTTGTTTGGAGACGCAACACGGTGTCTCCGTGCGCACAGAGACACAGAGGTCTCTCTGTTGCGCACAGAGACACGGTTGTGTCTTCGTTGCACACGGAGGCACCCGCCATGCCTCCGTCCCTCACGGAGACATCGTGTCTCCGTGAGAAATTGAGGCAAACAGGGCGCCTCCGTGCCTCACGGAGACACAGGTGTCTCCGTGCTTGTGTCTCCGTGAGGCACGGGGGCGCGTCGTGTGACTCCGTGCCTCACGGAGGCACGCGTACGAAAATCTTGGATTCTGTTTCTACCATCTCATCTCCGTTCCAAGAAGAATACGAAACCCAAAAGAAACAAAATCTTGTATATTTATTTCTTCGCCTGGTATTATAACCTGCGAGTTCTTCTCTTTTCTCTCTTTATAATTGATAGTTTAAAATTTGCCGAGTTTTTTCACTCGATTTTTTCTATCATTGGAAACTGGAAAATTTAATATTAATTTTGAGTCTGATTGTATTGAAGAGCTTTGCTTAGTGTGATATGGGTTTTAATTGATGCTTCAGGAAATTTTCGAGGAAAATTAGTAACTTCATTTTGGCATTTTGTTTCTGATTTAATCATTATGACGAAGAAATATAGTATGGTTATTGGAAATAAGATATTAGAAAAACATTTTATCCTGCTTGGTTCCATCTTAAAAAGGTCAATCTAAGAAGAGTAGCATAACTCCTTATCTGAGACTTCAGGCACGATGCCTCCGTGAGGCACGGAGACAAAGCCGCGTGCCTCCGTCAAGCACGGAGGTGTCTCCATGAGGCACGGAGACATGGCCGTGTGCTTCATGCCTAACGGAGACACGATCTCTCCGTAAGGCACAGAGATAGAATTCTTGTATTGAAGTAGCTGAAGATCATCAAATTATACACAAATATTTGAAATCAAGATTGACTTATTGAGTTCTTGGAGCAATGAGAATATGCACGTAGGTATAGGGAGCCATTATGATTGACAGAGAGTACGTTCTTTCGCATCAAACGATGAAATAAGAGTGCACTGTAATATGACAAAAATAAATAAAAATAAAGAAGGGCTAACATCAAATGACATAAAATAAACTTAAAATTGTATAGTTTACACGTTCGATAGCTTTAGAAAATGGTATTCTTGGATGCTGACCCATAGTAATCTGGATTAGGGATGAATGTTGTTGTGTTTAGAAGGGAATAGTTTCATCCTATGAAAGCCTGTCTGCAGAAAACCTTATGGTTGAAAGTTGATGTCATGCCCAATTGATCCAAGTACCTGTTTAGGGAAATTTACTCATCAACTTATGGTTAATCAAGTAATCATGCATATTGTTGCAGAATAGGAAAAAACGTGGATCTTTGCCTCCGCTGTTATAAGCTCCACCTGCTTCCCCAACCCATGCTCCTGACCATGGTCCAAATAACTGAATACTTTTTGAAATATCTTTGTATGTCTGAGCTATTTGATCAAGAAAGAAAGGATCATGAACCTTGTTGATAAGGGTTAAGTCGACACCTACATAATGAAGGAGATATCAAGAATAGTACAATCTGTCATGATCTCAATTTCAGATGAGATAAGAACAATACACAGTTTGGTGCAGAAATATATTCTACTGACCTGCACCAAGATTGTAGATATGGTGGGTTAAACCATCGACAACATTTGGTCTAGTTGCCTGAAGGAATCTATTGAACCATTTCTCACTCTAGATTATCTCAATCTCTTCACCACCTGCCTTCAATCCACTCTTTAACTAAGTCCTCTCTAATTTCGAATAACTAGGTTTTTTCTCCTTTCGCCTAATAGGAATCTTTTGATTCTATATTTTAATGAGCTTTGGATTCTGTTTATTTGTTTTTGTTTAGAGTTGTAGTTTAGTTTGTGTTTCGTTCAATGCGTAGTTTGTGGACCGACGCTTCGAATTAGAAATGATTCATGCTTCTTCAACGTCAAGTCCATATTACTTTACGCTCTGATGTTGATTTCTTGTTGTTTAGTTTATAATTTTATTGAGCTAGTGAATTTTTTTTTTTTTCAGAAATGTTAGATTAATTTTGTGCAATTGAGAATGTCTGTTTCGATTTTGGCAGTGTCTATAGAATGCTTGAATACATTTAAGTTCTGGAAAGGGGATGTGAGTGGAAAATATGATTGCAGCGTGTGCTCTCGTGTGCTTCTAAGGCTCCAAGAGCACTTACGGGATTTCTCGCAAGCACCACGCATCCTCCGGTGCAGTGTGGACGAGCTGCTAGAAGAAATCGCATTTCATGTGTGAGTATTTACCTGAATTTTAAATATTTTATGCATCAAAATTCATCACGTGGCTGATCAAGAACACATAAGTTTCGAAATGTTGTCGTGCTATATCTAGCTAACTTCAAATTTAGTATGAACAAGGCTAGGTTTGTTGTTTCTATATCTAGATTTTCTTTTGGACTTGTAATTTTTCTTCTGTTAGTAATGTTGGAATATTTAACTTTGCAGAATAATTTAGAAACTTTTGAGTCCTAGAACAAATTGTGTTTAAGCTAACCAGTTGATGAATATCAAAAATGATGTGGTTTTGAGCAATGAGAGATTTTTCTGAGGAGTTTTTATAGGATAGAAATCGTGGTTGATGTGAGTAAGTTCACCAAGTAATTGATAGCATGGAAGTGTTAAATAATATGTCTTGTGTTTATTTAGCTGTCTGTTTGCTTGTTTCTGTAATTTCTGCCCGTTAGTGTGTACTTATACACGTCTTTGTATTGTATGTGAATGAGTTTTATAAGAGTACTCATTCCTTCTATGGCTGAAATGTGATTCACAATTATTTGAAGGCCACCAATTGTCTCCGTGCCACACGGAGGCATCGTGTCTCCGTGAGGCACGGAGATAGGCACGTTGTCTCCTTGCCTCACGGAGGCATCGTGTCTCCGTCAGTTTCAAATTCATGTCGGGCAATGCCGGACAAATTGGCAATGCCCGTCAATTTTCAACTTCAAATATTTGTTCAATGTTTTTAACCTCATTTTCTATCCCAGCCCAATCACAAATCTGCTTAATTGTTGCATCTGACCACTAATTACATATGTGTTTGTTACTGTTGATACTAGCAATAAAATTCAATGGCACTTTCATGTGATTATCTGGTAACTAGCTTTTCTATCAGGGTTAAATGTAGAAATGCCTCAACTTTTATTATGACTCATTGGTATGCTTTTCAATTTTAATAGCAGAAGTTATCTGTATGTTCTTGATAAAAAATTGCATGCAATTGTCATCGATATCAGACTATAAGTTACCAATTTCTCTCTGTCCCTCTCCCTCATTCTTCCTAATTATGGCCATCAAAATTTTCAAATAAACTGTGCTGTTATCCCTCAAGAAGGATTGAACATCAACGAGACTGAGGTATCGATATTTTGCAAGAAAAATCTTGCAGCATTCAAGGTTCCAAAGAAGGTTTTTATCACCAAATAGGAGATAAAATATATTTAGCGATACCTCTAACCAAATAGGAGATAAAATATATTCAGCGATTTCAATTAGCTACATTGACTTTCTATTAATTTTGTAAAGAGTAAATTACAAGAAATTTTCACTTTTACGTAGTCATTTATAAAAATGTCAAAAAAAAATTTCAATATCTATTTTGTATAAAATCACTAAAAATCACTACATGCTATTAACTACCCAACTAAACTCTAACACGTGTATCGCACGCACGTGCACTAGTATATATAAAATTTAAAAAGTAAGAACTATAAAGTATATATCGCTATTAATCTTAACCAATGTTCTAAAAAGCGCACATAGACGCGAGTGTAAGCAAAACACCCCGCTTTGGGCCTAGGCACACTTTTTTTTTTTTTTTCAATATAGCATTTCATAATTTTAGATGTTTGATAAGTATTATTTTAATTATTAAATAATTTTTAGATTGATTTAAAATTCAAAATAATATTAAAATATTAAAAGTTTAACGCCTATCGCCCAGCTCGAAGCTTGGCCTTCACGCCTTAAGCTTTTTAAAACAATAATATTAACATCAATTACGACTAGAATCCAGCAGGAACCAAGAAATAACTTAAATCAACCCCTCCTGCTGTAGATACATGCTGGGAGTTAATACTTGTCACAGAGAAATGCAGCAGATATATTTTAGGGGGAAAAAAATCCTCCCATCTATATCTATCAGCTCCAACCTGAACTTAATACAAAAAATGTACATCTCAAACCAAAATATTCATATACCATTGCTGCCAAGTAAATGTTCCTTCAAACTTCTTGAATGAACTGCATTCCAACATCGCATTTTCCAGAAAACCAAATACTTTACGCTCCCACCTCAAAGAAGATTATTTTAAACTTCTATGGCATGTTCGGCAAAAAAGGATTGGATAGTACTCGACAAGTATTAAGGAAGAAAAAGAAGTTAAAAACTTGCTCATTTACTGTTCAAATCTGTCTAGTACTCGTAACTAAACATGCACTTAGATTCTTTGGTATCCTACTCCTTATCAATTCTTTAGTTACTTTCGCAGCTCCGAAGAATTTTCTACCTTAAGGTTCCAACAATATTCTGCACTTAATTCCCTTTTTCTCAAATTAAATGCCACCCCACTTTTCAAGAAATTTTTTGCCCCTCGTCGATGTTGGTGTTTCCATCAATATCAGTTACGTCCGCTGTTTCAGTAGATTCCTCTTTATTCTTCAAAGACTCGGTTTCTATAGCTACTGATATAACCTGGAGAAGATCCAAAGGAGTAGCAGCAGGGTCTAATTCCCAACAACCCTTAGGAGCATTTGTCCCTTCTTGACCAGTGAGAAAACGGGACGGTACCTGATGAGAAAACCGAGACATTTCTTCCCTAGGGATTCTTCTTATTTCCCTTGGGCTCAGAAGCTGATGGAAAATTGCTTTATAGCCAGCAACTTTAACTAGAGGAATCACAACTACGCCCAGTTCCTCATCATAGCCTTCAAGTACTTCCACCATATCATATTTATATATTACTATGTCTTCTGTGAGTTCATTCCATTCCGCCGACCAATTCCTGTACAGAGCCCAAACATCCCCCTTCTGAGGAAGTATCAGGATTGTCCCATCAGTGACTTTCGTCCATTTAACCTTGTGTGAGAATGAGTCGATAGAGTTTCTAATTCCACATTTGCCTATTCTATAAACCCCACATGTTTTCGAAAAACCAGAATCGAACCACTTATTGGCTTTTGAATTAAGCCAACTGATTTGCACCTCAAAAGGGTTCAAAGAAATCAACTTACGAATCATGACATAATACCGTGGCATCCCATCATCACCATCATACACCGCCCACACCTGGCGATCTCTGAAACACGTCGCCATTCTGTACCTGTCAAAATCATGAAAATCTGAATCTGGGACATAAATTGATATTTGCTTAATCGGTTCCATATCAGCACCCAAATTAAGTTTATTCAGAGGAATTTGACTATTAGCCTTGACTGGCTCATTCTGTTCCAATTTGGCACTATTTGTAACACTGTTCTCCTTTTCACATGATGTTTCCTTTCCTACATTATTTACATAAGCTTCATTAGCTGATGTCATCTTGAGAGCACAAGTTGATGTCCGTTCATTTAACTTCTGATGTATTTCCCTTTGAACCTTCTCTATCAGCAACTGTTTAAAGTCATCGTTGCAATTCACCTTCTTTAATGCATCCTTGTTTATACCACAATCTTCAACTCCTTTTCTTCTCTTCACAGCATTTGAGTGCCCAAAGAATCTGCCATCAATTGTTCTTTTAGAGGAATGATTTTTCCTTCGATTAGCCTCCTCCCTTCTAGTGGCAGCCTGCTTTTTCTGACGTTCTCTTCTCACTTTGTCATAAGCCTGTTGAACCATATTTGCAGCTTGAGCAGTAGATGCATCACCATTTGACTCAAAGAAAGGAGCCCGTTGCAAATTACTATGATTGGACGAATTACTGATATTAAACCCTGCAGATGGTGGCTCAATTTCTGTTGCAAAGTAGGCCTCAAGGCAATTTGGGCAGAGCAGATGTTGGTTAAGATACATCCTGAGATATTCATACTGCATCTTGCATCGATGACAGACAGTCCAAAATGTACGCTGTCCCTTCTTACGAGATGGAGCTGGACCAAATGAGGCATCCCTTTTACTAGAATTACCCTTTGGAACCTTCATTTGTGATGCATTCTTTGCAAAGCTGTAAAATCCATTTTGCTTTGTTGGTGGCACGCACCCTTTGGTAGTCTGATTCCTCTCCTGGAACACTGTACCATACTTCTGGTCATATTCTAATCTCTTGGACTTATCAGACAGCAAACTCCAGGCTTGTGAAACCAGTTTAAATGCCCCTTCTGCCCCAACAGATTTGTTCTTGTCAGGATGAAGCAGAAGAGCAAGTTTTCTATATTGTTTTCTTACTGTCTTGTCATCATCTAAAGGAGTCGCACCAAGTACAGAGTACCAGTTACATTCACCATTTATTTTCTCCTCAGCAGAAAAATAAACCTCGAATGTCCTCACCAACTGAGAAATGCCCTCTAGCCCAGGATATAGATTCTGAGCCTTGAGAGCAAATTTTTTCGCTGCCTTAATGTCCTTATCCAGAAACTTCCTCTCAGCAATCTCTTTTGCTCTCACAGACTCATCTCTATTACACTCCATCTATGGCCTGCCCTTCTCTTCACCACTTTAGAATTTATTACCAAAAAAGAATATCAACACTACTGGAAGCATTTTTAGATTCTAAGGCATCACACTTCTTACATACCAAAACCCTAATTTCCAGGAACTCCAAGACCTGAGCGACATAAACAAATTCATATAACCTAATTCAGATAACCTTATTCAGAAAACATCTAAGAATAGAAACAAATTCATATAACCTACTTCAGAAAACATCTAAAAATAGAAAACTAGTCCTACATAGGCATTTTCCATTATACCATGACAATTTGGACACATCTAACAAATAATAATCACACAGTTTAGCGTGCATCTATTAAATCAAAATTGCAATAAAACCAAGAGAAGTATGTAAAGTAAAGAATGTCCAAGCCCAGAGCATTAGCATAATTAGAAATTTTGCTCAATTCATTTTCCCAGGACCTTGAAGTGGCATTAAAGTTAACATTTCTCCGAATCTATCCATCATCAAAACTTAAGGAGACTAGGAAAAAAACTAGAAGATTACAGTTCCCGAGTGAATTAAAAAATAAATAAATAAAAATAATAATATATAACATTATAAATCAATGTCCATATATGCATAATATCACAGTGTAGCATGATGGGTTCAATTATACACTCACGTCATTTACAATTATGGGTGTGATTGTCTTTTATGTATCAATGCTACAAACCAAAAAAAAGAAAAAAAAATTGACTGTAGAACCCAGTTGAATAAGTAAAAAGGCATTAATCGTTTGTTCTCGTGTTTGGCAGTAAAGGTCGAATAAGACCAATGAAGAGATTCTACCTTTATTCTAACAATTATTTATAAACATTTATCTCAACACTCAACTCCCAACTCAGATTTTCTAAATTCATCAATATACGCCCAGGTCACCAACTACAAATATTTTCTGGATTATGAGTGAAAGTAGTCATGAATGGAGATCACGTGTGGATTTAGCAGTAACATAAATTCCAGAGATGTGGGTTTACTAACAACATACATCATGCTGGATGGCAAAGCTATTATGAACTATGGGAATAGAATTTAATTAACAGTGCAAGACCTCTCATTCCCTTTTCAAGTGGGACTTTAAATACTTATAATGATAAGACTTGAAATGTTAAATCGCCTAATTTAAAACCTTATATTCACTTGGGCTCTGAATTTTAATAAGATCTAAACATAGGAATCTTTCATTGCATCATGACATAATTTGGATAAATCAATTTTCAAAACTTAGGCTCGCATCTGGAGCCTTATGTATGGTTTTCATTGAATCCCTCGAAGCTTACACCATAAGTGCCAATGCCAAGACTTAGGGAGGCTGAGGTACATGCTCAATTCATTTGTGTTGCCTTCTTTAGGTTTCTTATATTGGCCTAAACTTATTGGGTTATTATTTATATAGCCTAAGCAACTTACGAGTTTTTTTTGTTTTCTTCTTTTCTACCTTCACACATAGTGGAGAGAGAAGGCACCATCACAGAAGGAGGACGATAATTTGTTCTATGTTTGTTTGTAAGTTAAACTTTTAACTTTTACTTTGTTTTATCATAAACATTTAAGATGGTTTAGATTTGTATTTGAATTAATTATTGGTTTGCTTTGAGGTTTATGACTGATGATGCCTAGAGGTTTACATCTTGCCTCGTAGAGGTAAAACATACCTGGTAGACAATGGACAAAACAAACTAATTAAGATTCAAAAGTATAAGTTAGTGTGCAAATTAAATGAAAATCGCAACAAGACCAAGAGCAGCATCTAAATAAAGAATGTCCAGAGCAGTAGCAAAATTAAAAACATGTTCAGTTCATTTCATCTAAACATTAATGTGGCCATTAAAATTAATATTCTCAAAATCTATTGATCATTGAAACTTATGCAAACTAGAAAGCTTGAACTGATTATGAGTTCTCAATTCTCAAGTGACTTGACAAAAAACAAAACATCATAAATCAATGTCCTTGTATGCTTGATATTAAATCTTGCAGGTACGGTACACTCATAAAAGTACAATCGCGTGTGAATGTCTTTATGTAGTAACAACCAAACAATGCGAATTGACCATATAACCTACCTAATAAGTAGAAAGCATTAGCTTTACTCATTTTTGGCAATAATGGTCGAACAATGCCAATCAAGAATTTCAACGGCATTCTAAGTATACTAGTTATACATTTGTTTCAACATCAGCTCTCTTTTCGAAATTCATTAATATTCTATGTCATCAACAACAAATTCTCTTTTTTTCTGAATTTAGAGAATTGATATATTTTCAGTGGCAAAAGTTCCAGAAATGTCTTGTTGTGATTCAGGGGCTGAGACACCTGGGGTCTAGTGAGGACAACTGCCCCCACTAGGTATTTACCTATTACACTTGAGGGGCGGCCAGTTCTAAAGGCAAGGAAAAAACCCTAAACAACCGCATTAAAAATTCAAGAGAGATGTTGTCCAGAAAATCATTGATGCTAGAGGAAGATTACCATTAAGAAACAAAAATTTGGAAACAAATAAATAAATAAATTCTAAGGAGTTGAGTTGAAATTAAATCATTCACAACAATCAGATCAAAATATAAAGCCTGTTTTACACAAATAAATCTGATACTACCTTCCAAATTTGGCGATGAAGTTGACTTCTCCTTGTAGAAATCACAGCAACACAATATAACTTGGTGCCAAGGGGTGACGAACACGGCTCCCTTTTCTTCTCTCTCCTTCACGCTTTGTTCCCCATTTTCAGTGTAATGCCAACAAGACTTGAAAGACGTGTGAACTACGATTGGATTTTTAAATGGACTTTACAAAAAAATATCACGTAACGGGCTTTTATTGGGTGAAAATTACACTTATCGAAGTCACAAAAATGGGCTTCCGTCAGTATTATTGTAAATTTGATGCTTAATTATATGTGTTTTTGGATTATGTTAGGAGAAAACTCGAGATGGGATCAAGAAGGATGAAATTGAATAAAAGTAAGAGTTTTGGGATCAAATTCCACACTCTAGGAATTGAAAATGTGTCTCTCCGTAACTCCTTTTTTGTTCCTTATTATAATTTATTTATAATCGATCAAATTATTTTTCATTCACATATTATAAACATAAAAATATAACCCACTTATTCATTATTGTATTATACTTTAACATAGCTCCGTTTTTAGTGGGGAGCGAAAAGGAGGGGCGATAAAATAATCTTCGAACTTTGATCTTGAATATAGAAACAAAATCCTTTTAACCAGCAAAATAATATAAATTGGTGTAATAATTAACAAGGTATAAAACATCGTAATGATAACTGGAGAAACATTCAAATATGCTACAACTTGATTAAGCCCTTGTTTGATTTAAATAAAAATTTAATTTTAGTAGATTTTGATAAAAGTATGTGAAATGTGTAGTTAAAAAGTTGTTAAAGTGAATCTTGATAAATAAGTGATTGAAAATGAGTTTTAAGAAATGAAGACAGAGTATAAAGTCCAATCCTGGTTTTCAACCTCTTTAGTTTGTGCTTTGTATTTAAAAATGATTTAAAAAAAATTGCATAATCAATTTCAAGAAGGGCCACAAAAATTCTTTCTTTTTACTCGAAAAAAAAAAGAGAAAAGGAAAAAGAATTTGAGGAATGATAAACAGCCAAGCTCAGTGACAAGAATTGGTGATAGGTGCTGCGTGTCAGCACCTCATTGGTTGTTTTTTTTTTCATTTTTTAAACTGTCCAATCAAATTCTGACATGTGTTCCCCATTTTTAAATCTTGCCACTGATCCTGTTAGTGCAGCATTGCTCAAAGAATTTAGATTGAAGTACTAGAATAATCATTTTTCACTTGTCGAAAAGTAGTAATGCCGAAAAAATAAAAATAAAAAAATGATTGAGAACAATACCATAAATTTTACTTTTTGACTTATACTCAATAGTTAGAAAATTTGAAGTGATGCATGTTTTCATCAGGATGACACAAATATTAATAGAAGATTTTGACAGTTTTTGCCAATTGAAACTGATTAAAATATTGAAGTCGTTGCTTCTTTTTAAACATTGAGGACCGATTGCTAACGTGAAATTGGAGACTAATCAATGCAATTTTTCTTTCTAATTTTTTCTTATTTTAAAAAATGAAAATAAAACCTAGCGTGATTGTGTGACTTGCTTACGTGGACCTTTGGGTCCAATCATTTGCAAACACGTATACAATATGCGCGTTTAACCTAAACAAATTGTACTAAGTGGACTCTGTCAATTTCATCTCTCAAAGTCTTGCGTATAAATATACTCGAAATAGATAATTTCCCAAACAATTAAGAGAAAAAAAAAAGGGGAGAGAGAGAGAGAGAGATCGGTGTACATTGCTTTCCCGGTGCTAGATCGCCGTTAATATCTCCAGTTGCTTTTGTTTCGACCTTTTTACGGATTACCTATCTCCCCGTAACCATGGTGAAAATCTGATCTTGATTCTCTTTTGTATTTGATTGGTGTTTTTGTTGTTTGATATTGTGATTTCGATTTATATGTTTTACATTTTGTGTTTAATTTGTACGATTAGAATATCTTATTTGTATGTGATTAGTTTTTTGTTGTTTGGAATTGTGATTTTGATTAGTGTGTGATACATTTTTTTGTTTATTTTGTGGGATTTTTATAATTTTTTGTTTGGGGTTTAAGGAACTTTTGATGAGTGATTGATCTGATTTTATGATCGATTATGTTTTTTCCCCCTATTTAATATTTTTAAGTGCGTTGTAATTATTGATTTTCTAGCTCAATCTCAATAAATATTTGCGCATTGCATGTTTGCATATTCATCTGAGATGTTTGTGGAAAAAATGAAAACATCTATGGCGTAAGGAGCAGTGGTAGTGATTTTTAAAATTAATAATTCGAATATGTTAAAATTATTGCATACCAAATTATACTATAAAACAATATGGGTTTCTATCTTATCAGATTTAAATTGAGATCTGATGCGTCATTTGACGAAATATAATCAATTTATTCTTTTAATTCTAATGTATATATTTTCATCATTTTCTGCAGAATAATGCTATGGTTGCATCTGCATTGATGATCTTTATTTATTAGTTCCTTGAAAGATAACAGGAGTCTATTAACTATATGTTGGTAATTCTAGCTACTTAAAATGAGAGAATAATTAAACGTTTTGGGTTTTGAATTCTTTAGAGTTTCACTTAGGTGAATTTTGAATAGAATAGAGAAATAAATTTAGAGTTCTAGTCTACTTAGTTTGTTAAAACCGGGCTTAATATAACCAATTTTGTTCTAGCTTTACTTCAATTGACTTATGTGAGGCCTCACACATGGAGCACGTAAAAAGCTTCGTTTATCCTTACCAGCTTTGAATAGAACCGATTCTATATATTAAGTGAAACCATTTTTGTTATTAGGGGCTTAATCTTCTTAAGGTCATTGTTATTATCAAAATTTGGACTAAATCTTTGTTCTTTAGCATGTCAAGCCATACTTTGATCAACACCTTTATCATCTCTATGTTTTATTCCTTTTGCAGACAACTTCAAGGAGGCTTGCTGACAGGAAGGTAGAGAAGTTTGAGAAGAACATTACGAAGCGCGGGACTGTCCCGGAGACTAGCACCAAGAAGGGAAACAATTATCCTGTTGGCCCTATCTTGCTTGGATTCTTTGTCTTTGTTGTCATTGGATCATGTAAGACTTTCTTAATTTTATTCCCAAGTTCCCTCTCCTCTTTCCATAAATAGACATATACATACTGATACATGCATGAGTTTGGGAACGTGTGATAAGAATTAATGAAAGCTTAGACTACTTAACCGACTCCCGTAAGAGGAAGTCTTTTATTGAATTAAAATGCTGAAAAATAGGCCACGTTTGAATGAACCAAGGTGCTGAAATATAGGCCACAGTTTTGGATCACATCATATACACATTGTTGTCTTAATTAAATTTTATTTTCCCTTTGTTGAATAGTGCTCTGCATTAACTAAAACAATCTTTTGATAAACTAGCATTAATGAAAATAACAAATTTTAATTAAAAATTATCTAAATTCTCATTAATTTATACGGATATACTACTACTAGGATTAAGATTTGTTTATCCCATGAAGTATGCTTTCTGTACATATAGTTTGGTGGAATTGTTCTTGTGTTTAATGCTTTTATGTACATTGTAATGAAAGTCGATTACTAATCTCTCTTTTTTCTTCATCTACCAGCGCTTTTCCAGATAATCAGGACAGCGACCAGTGGGGGCATGGCTTAATCATCTTTTGATATTGTCGACATTAGGCTGTTTTAATGTGTTTCTTTCGAACATTAGCCCCAATTTAGAAATATGGAGCACCTCCACTAAATTATTTTTAATTTATGTTTTGAAGAATTTTTAAAGTGATAGTAAAAATTCTCCTTTCTTGTGTATCGTTTTGTTTTCCTGTCTTCGTTATGTTATGTTGCTACATCATAGCGAGGGCAAACCAATATTTTGATGTGCCATTTTAAATTTTTGGCTCATCCTATCGTGGGACATGGTTACACTTCTTTGTCTTAGCATTCATGTGACATGTTTGATATGTTGGATCGATCGAGATCAAGTCACGTGACATATTTGATAGGTCAAGATCAAGAAAAATGTTGTTTGTAATATGTGGAGAGTCCATGCAGCTTCAAAACTGTGAAATATTATTTGGTGCGGGCACAATTTAATCAACACCGAACTTTAAGTTTTTTGCCATGGATTTAGTGATGAAAAAAATATAAAACAATATTATGACATAAATTATACTTGTTTATTGTGAGTTAATTGAATATATGAATTTAATTTTTTGATAGGAAATATTTGAATTTGATCAAGTCATGTTGTAGCCCAAATGAAATTTGATTTGACTTGCCAGTTCGAAAGATTGATTCATGCTCCTCCCCTCTTCCCCCCGTCTATTCATGTCCAAATTTCATAAAAGATGAACTGTGCAACTAAGATGTTGACACAGAAGTCGATAATCTAGGAAACTTATTACTTGAATAAAAAGTGAACTGACTTGAGTATTTTTGGAAATATATGGCTTGAATAATCAAGGAAGCAATATCAAATTTGAACCATAAGTTTGCAAGCATGCAAAAAATTTTACCAGGAAACCTAGAGTTTGTTCTCTTTACCGTTTTCAAGTCGTTTTCTGTTTTTGATTTTTTAAAATAGTGAAAACGCATTCTATTTCCTATTTTCGAAAATGCGTTTTTGAAAATAAGTTAAAAATTTAATCAAACTAAAATTTTCAAAACGCGTTTCGAGTGTTTTCAGTTTAACGTCATCCCAACCACCACCAACGCCACCTGCACCACACCCACCTGCCGCCGCCGTCGCAACCACCACCCATCCTTCCTGATTCCAACCTCACCCCATCCTTCCCGATTCCACAAAACAACCTACCTTAAACGTAATTCATTTTCCTCCCAAAAAAGGTCATAGAAACGACTACTTCATTCCACTTCTCCGGCATCGCCACCTTCTTCTATGGCACCAAAATCATTTTACGGTTGGATAGATTCAAAATTGTAAAAGGGGAACCAGACCAGACTTCCACCACCTACCGAAGGTCCATTGTTGCCTACCCTCGTCGTCCCTTCTTCCATTGGAATTGAATCCACCTATACTCCTCTCAAGTGTGTGCTATAGAAACAAATATGTGTGGGTGCCACATGTTATTGCAGTTTGTGAGGCAATTTTGTTTCTTCCTTTTGTCTTTTAAGATTGAATGTGGTTGTCGGTGGTGGTGGCACTACATCTCGGGCTGTGCAGTGGTGGTGCAATCTAGGTGTAATCTGGGTGGTGGTGTTGATTGTAATTGGTGCGATCTAGGTGATGGTTGTTGGTGTGATGGTATGTCGGGTGGTGGTAATGGTTGTTGGTGTGGTGTAGATGGTTTTGGTGTGATTTGTGTCTATGGGGTACGATTTGGGATGTGGTGATGGTGATGGCTATTGGTGCAGATGGTGGTGATGGTGCGGTGGCGATGAAGGTGAGGTGGCAACGACTGATAGAGGGGAAGGAGAGAGATAGAGACGAGAGAAATGGGAAGAAAGAGAACGGGTTTTCCATTTTTTGAGTTTTGAAAACAATTTTTCTATATGCCAAAAAGAACACATTTTCAACAATTTCAAAATGGACACTAAAAATACAAAACTAAAAATACAAAATTGAAACATAAAGAGAATAGCCCCCTAAAGTTCTTGAAATAAGTATATACACCATATTATAGATTTGAGTTACCTGTTGAGGAGTTCTAGCTTCGCCTTCTTCATCAGGCCACCTTTTGTGTTGCAAATGTTGCTAGCATTTACACCTATATGGCTATATATGTTTTAAGTTACACTAAGACAATTAGATTAACACTGGAATATTTCATGCATTTTGAAACCTAGAAATTAGATTGTTAATATAATCTCTAATGAAATAAGTACCTACAAGGAAGGTTCTTTTCCCACTTGAAGGTAGAACCTTTGTGAACACCTGAACTTGCCTGCTTTGTTTCCCTGCAAAGAAAGTAATCAGTATGTCCAAGTTCGGTCCAACAATAGGATATATGAATTGACATAGTTTATCAAATTCATATATTCTATTAAGAATGGTTTCACTTTAAGTCCAAATCAAGTTAATTGAAAGCAAAATAAATTATAGAAAACCAAATCTATCATTAATTCAATTTACCGAAAGCAAAATCAAGTTAATAGAAAGAAAAATCTACCCCAAAATCCCTTCATTTCCGTTAAGCCCAATCAAATTAATTAAAAGCAAAATCTAGTTAAGTCCAAATCAGCATATCAAGTAAAATCAAGCAAAATCTACCCTCAATTCTATCTAGTGGAAATTACACAAACCAGAATTTTAAAGTTCCAATTTCAAATTTCAGATATAAACTTTATTTATATAAAAATCAAACATTAATTCAAATCTTTAATACTACCCAAACCCTACCCAAAATCCCAAATCATTACTCACATCTTCATTCTCTCTCTCTCTCTCTCTCTCTCTCCCTCCGGGGGCTCCGACGAGTAAAAAGAAAGGCTGCTCCGGTTCTGTCTCCGACAACCAACCAGTAAGCTGCACACGATCGGCGCAACGGTGCCTCGTAGCAACATCAGCACCGTTGCACACGATCTTCACGTGGCATCGCGACGTTCATGCAGCTCGAAGTGTAACCTATGTTGCTACTGCTCTCCCTTTCCTCTCCCTTTTCCATTTTATTTCTACCGCGATGGTGGGCTGTGTAAATGGTGGTGGTGATGGTGGTGAGTGTCATAGGTGGTGCAGTATGCGGTGGTGGTATGTTGTGGGCGTGGCGGTGGATCTGTGGTAAGGTGGTGGTTGGGTGTATAAATGGAGATAGAGGGTGGTGGCAGTGGTGGTGTGCTGTGGGTGGTGCGGTGGTGGTATGTGGTGGTAGTGGACCTGTGCGGTGTGCAATGGTGGTGGTAGATCTATGTTGTGACGGCGACGACGATAATGGTAGGATTGGGGATTTTTTTGGGGTTGTAGGTTGGGGGTGGTGGTGGTGGTGGAGGTTTTGTGGTTTTAGTGGTGGTGCGGTGGTTGTGGATGGGTAGTGGTGGTGGTGATGGCGATATCGGTATTTTTTAAATGATGGATTGCTATCGGGAGGTGGTGGTGGTGGTTCCAGCGATGGGGTTTCGGTTGCCATGCTATTGGTGGTAGTGGTGAGACGATAGTCATAAGTGTTGGTGGTGGTAACCGATTATTTGGTTGTTTGTAATTATTAAATTGATTAATCTGTGATCGATAAACAATATTCGACTAATGAAAAAGATTAATTATAACCAAAAAATAATATGTGACCTAAAAAATTATTAATTTGTGATCGATAATTGATAATTTGTGTATATCTAATAATAAGTTATGACTTATAATATTTGTGATTTGTGACCTATAAATAAATTATGACATTTCAATTTTTGATTTGTGACCTATAAATTTTTTAAATTGTGACGTTAAAATAATTTTTGATATATAAAATTGGGAACAATACATAAATCAGGTATTAAGATTCATCCATTTCAAAAATACAATAACAAGTTTTAAATTTCTAAAAATAGGTTTTTTTTTTAATTTTAATTTATGAAATAATAAAATTTTAAATATTTAATTCTAATATAATATAATTAACCCACCCCACCCCACCCCACCCCACCCCACCTCACCTCCACCACCCCTACCGCTTCAGGGACTATTTTGGCGACCGTTCCCGTCACCACTCTTCTCCGGCGACCGTTTCGACGACTGCTTCGATTCCGGCAACCGTCCCGCCGCATATTTATTCCAGCGACTGCTCCCATTCCGACAATTGTTCCAACTCCGGCCACAACTGCGCCATACTTTTTTTTGTATACAGTTTACATGATTTTTGACATTTTGATTGTCACCTGTGACTACTACTATTACAAAACATGTAAACATGTGACCTGTTAATATTGATATGTGATCCGTATATATTGATTTGTGACCTATAGAAAATGACTGACTTACGAACTCAAACATGTGATCAGTGAACTGTGATCTTAAAAACTCATAGCTCATTCATTGCAAATCAGTCACGAAAAAAGATTTTATAGGTCACATATTATTCATTGGTCACGAATCAAAAATTTTATTGGTCACAACTCATTTTAAGCAAATTTAAAAATCTTATAGGTCACAAATAAAATATTTATACATCACAAATTTTTTTATCTGTCACAAATATTATAAGTCACGAATTATAGACAATCACAAATTAATAATTTTTTATGTCACATATTCTTTTTTGGTTGATAATTTCAATGTCATAGATTATTTCTCGATCATGAATCAAAAATTTTATGGGTCACTAATTATTTATCAATCACAAAATCAAAATTTTTATTGGTCACAATTCAATTATAACTTCATAAATTGTGAGTCACGTTCACAATTTTTAGGTCACAAATTATTAATTTGTCAAAAATTAACCAATTATTGGTCACAATCAGCCAACTAATTGGTTACAGGCACCACGTCCATCTCATCCCACCCACGACCACCGTGACAACATCGCACGCAGCACCGTCGTCAAACACCACCACCTCCACCGCACTACTAGTGACCTCCGTTCCCACCACCGTCAAAACATCACATAACACACACATCAACACACATACCCACATATCGTCCTCATCCACCACCTGCAACTGCACAAACAACCATCGCCACCACCAGTCGCCATCACGGCCAAAAAAACACAGAACACACAAAACACACAGATCAGCATACACACAACATCATGCCCAACTCCACCACCCACAACCACCACCACCACCACCGCCACTACCTTCAGATCCACAATCCGCCCAGTACCCCGCCATCACTAATCATCGTGATTAAAAATCCACAATCCAGCAACAAAACAAAAAAAAAACTCACCACCGCACCCACCGCCCCCACCGCCAACCCGCCGCACGCACGCACAAACACACAACACAACCTCATAGCAAATCCACCATCGTACCCACCGCTACACCACTGCACCACCATTGCACTAGAACAACTGATCTGCACTGATGATTCTACTGAACAAACTGCAGGGAACGACGATGAGTGTTGTCGCGTGAGCCATATGCAAATTGTTGATGAGGACGAAG
>CAIGRP010114969.1:0-12526 GCA_903798385.1 Fraxinus cuspidata | reverse complement strand
TATTGCTAATTAAGTTTTGATATTTTAGTTGTAGCAATATTTCGTTTTGGTATGTTGGGTTGTATTAATATTACATCTTAATTTAGCAAATATTATGACACTGGAAAATAAATTATGAGTTATTAACTGCTTCAATCATTTTTACATTTAGTACTCCTTGATTAGCTGCTTAAATTGATTTTATATTTAATACTGTTTCACATACATTTTACAATGGGTATTTGAGTTGTCTATTTCAGGAAACGGGTTTTGATATATGAAAAGCAAAATTTGATCAAGACTGTTTTGTGGTTGTGTCAGTTTTTGAGTCTAAACTTTTATCGTATTACTGCATTGACTTTAGATTGTAGTTTTGTTACAGAATGCCAAAGGGGAGCTTGTTAGGTATTTAATGAAATTGGCAAATCTGTGAACAAAAGAGACTTAATTTGATATGTTGTAAAAATTCAATAAGTAATGTGCAAATAGTAAAAAGTTGTGTTGTATTAGGTCTAGATTCAAGAATGTAAAAAAGGAAAAATGGCGTCGCAATTTCACTAGACTGTTGTCAAGACTTGGCATGAGCTTAAAAAACAGTAACACTGTCGCTAGCATGTCGCCTTGACTTTGCTCGAGTGACTGCCTATCGCTCGACTGTCGCTCAGCCCTCGCTCGAGCGACAGTGCTATCCAGAATTTTTTAATTCATTTTTTAAAAGCTTTTTGTTTGGCACATTCATTCCCAAAACTACATATAAATATCCAAATGCCACATAATGATTTTTTACAAGGTTTTGAGAAAAACAATTACTTTGAGATTAATTTCATCTATTTTGCTTTCAATCTTCATCTTGTTATTAGCTTTTGGCGGTGAAAACATTAGATTCATAATCCAAATACAAACTGCTGCTTCCTTCATATATGTCAGATTTTCTAAAGATCAAGGGAAGGTGACTGATGTTCCAGTCGTTGAATAATGCGGTATTCTTCGTGCATCCATATGAGATAGACGATTTCACAAAACTAGGAATTGCTGTAGGAGAGCGCAATTCAGGAGAGCTTTGGAACCTGCGGCTAGGAGTTGGTGCAGGAGCGCATAATCCATGAGGGTTGTTGGAATTATAGTCAAAGATCAGATAGTACATGTCGTCGTCTAATCTGGTAGATTATAAGTTATAAATCGTTTATAGTGGATTGTTCACAGACAAAGTGCTCGAAGTTTTTACCCATTTGGGTTTCTCCGTAATCAATTCTATGTTATTTATTGCTTTCATAATTGCGGTTAAAAATATTGTAAAACATATTAAATAGATTATTTGATCAAATTAAATACATATTAAATTAATCTAAATACATGTTAAATACCTTCATATTATACCTATTGAATAAAATGAATTCAACCTAAATACTAAATATGTAAATCATCCAAACTCAATACAAAATTAAAAATATTACATTCATCCAATAAAAATTAATATATTCATCCAACCTCAATAAATTTGAAAGTTTTAGTAGTATAGTCATCCAAATATGTTGCAATCTTCCAACATTGGTAAAATATTTCGTGTGATGAATTGTTCCGAAGCCTCAAAGTGCATCCACCCAACAAAGAAATGTACATTCCTACAACAACACAAATGAAATACATAGGGAATAACGAGTCAAATTTTGAACGAGTATTTACTACTACAATATATCTACTTGAAAAACCTGAAAAATGAATGAATCATTTAGAATTTGGGCCTTGATTGAAAGAAGTGAAACTCCTAAATGTATTCTATGTGTGGCTTATTTAAGTTGGATAATTAAGTAGCAATTCTTTAAATTATAAATTTTGCAAACACTACCTTGTAATTGGGAATATCCTCATTCAATCAAAGTGTTTAACCAAAAATCACATCAAAAAATCGAGTTGAAAAGTCGAGGCACGAGCAGCATTGAGAGGTGGAAGAGACAAGAGGTAAAAGAGACGTGAGACAGATGAGAATTTTGATCGTTAGGTTTTACGTTTTTTATTTTAAATACTAATTTTTTAAAAAAATATTTTTTAGTTTATTAGGTTGGGTTTGATTGAGTTTTAATAGATAAATCGGGACCCAATCCAACCTAAAATTTGACTTCCTAACCCGAACCCAACCAAATTGAACTAAAAAAATCAATCCAAACCAGTTCGTTTGGATTGAGTTGGTCGGTTTGACTGGTTCGGATTGGTTTTTGCCCAGTCCTAAATGCTAGCAAGAAGTATAGAACTTTATGACTGTCGATGTGCAAATATTCTTGATCATATATGGAGGTTCTCTTCTTAAACGGGATCACGTTACATACTGATAAGTACGTTTTACACACTTATTTCGTGCTACAAATACAAACAATTGTTGATTAATATATTAAAATATAGCTTAATTCTATGTAAATTGTGTGTTACAGGACAAAGTAATGAATGTCGTGGAAAATATGAGAAACAAGTGAACAAATAACTAAAAAGAAAGAAAATCAAAGTTCAGGGACCAAGTTGCAAATGGTCGAAAGATGACACGGAAGAGGAGTTGGTGATGTGAAGATGTTGAGGACAAACTGAGCATTGCAATAAAATATTGGAAGAAGAAGACGGGAGAAATGAGGTCAAGATTGGCGAAACGAAGTTCAAGGACCAAAACGAAAGAACTTTTTGGTATTTTGAAAATATGTTCTTTTTGGTATTGTTGAAAATATGTTCTTTTTGCTATTTTGAAAAATTGTTTTGAAAACACCTAAAAAACTTTGAAAATTTTGGTTTGATTATAACTGAAAATACCAAAAACGACAAATTTGTCATTTTGGATTTTCTTTGTACATTTTTAACTTGTTATCAAAAACGTGTTTTCGAAAATAGGAAAGAGAACGTGTTTTCACTGTTTTAAAAAATCAAAAACAGAAAACGGTTTGAAAATGATAAAGAGAACTGACCCTAACTTTTTAGATTTCCTATCCCAGCATAACTCAAATAATCAAAAACAGAAAACGGTTTGAAAATGATAAAGAGAACTGACCCTGACTTTTTAGCTTTCCTATCCCAGCATAACTCAAAGGGTGTATGGATTCTTGTATTAAGAAGAAGATTGAAGCTTGCACAGCAGAAAACGGGATTTGATTTCTGATTCGGACAGAGTAAATTAGTATCGGACACGCACTCTTCGTCGTCGTAGCAACATAATTCATTTGAATTTGCATATATCTGTAATTACATTTAATGAATGCCGTAATGTAAGTCATTTTAGTTTTAGCTACAAAATTATTAGTGAAAGCAATTTTGGATGTCATTAATTGTGGGCATGTCACTGGCTATTGATGTGTTTCAGTTGCAAAAAATTAGAGATTATGGGAGTCAGTAATATTGGATTGTTTTTGTGTAATACGTAGTATATATAGTATATAAATTATCATATAGTATTTCATGAATTATAATTTTTTTTCTTAGTTATATGTGAATTTTTCCGAAAAAAAAGGGAGTGGATTCCTTTGGACTCCTAATTGGGCTTGGACTTTTTTGTTGTGGAAGTATTGGAGTCCATTATGAATTCTTGGGAAGTTGGTTGCTGTGGGGAATTAACAAGGCAGAATATACGCGCACAGGAGACGGCAGACACGCACAAGGACGGACAGAAAGCAAAATTGAAGAGTAAAATTCCAGATTTTTGCGCAATAATCCATTAACAATTTGTGCAAGGAGTTTGGATAATTAATCACATTCCATTAATTTCTCGGTGATGTCATTCCACTTTTATTTGTTAAATTCTGACACCATGCTAGGTTAGATCATTTTAGTACTAGGATTAAGATGAACCATGTAGTATGTAATTTAACTTTGTTTTTTACATTAAAGAACATTTTTAATTTTGAACAATTATGATGAGATTTATTTTCTCTAAAATTACTTGATCACTAATCGTATGAATCTTGTGACTTGTTTTGCTTTTGAGAGATTGAAAATAGTTTGACATAGTCATAATTGTTGTAAAGTCAAATATGATGTAGAAATATACCGCTATACTTTACATGATTTTTAGTATTCACAAATCCATTAATGCATTTTTATATGTTTGCATCCATCATAAAAGTATAGTCATGTCACATGTAAGAATATTTTTAATTCTACTTGAGAGAATTTGTTAAACAAATTAGGAATATTGATCTTCACAATTGGATCGTGTTGTCAAATTGTAAGGTTAGGGTTAAAGGAGATTGATACAAAACGATTTGAGATTCTAGCGTGTCTTTCATCAATAGATTTTCATCAAACTTGCATAAATCATAATTTTCCATCGAATTTTGTTAAACTATGTCTTGAATTTTTAAGTAGAATAATTAGTGACAAATTAATTATTGACAAATCGCCAATTTTTATAGTTTCGATTAAGGTTAGTTTTATTTGAGTTTAAACCAATTCAATTTCTGTGGATACGCTATTTGAATTTAAAATCCATTTTACTATTTCTTATCGAACCGTGAGCTGGCAATATTTCAAACGAAACAAATATTTTTCCTACAAATATATTTTTGTATGGAAAGAATATTTGTGAGCCAAAATATACACATTTTCCCCAAAATTAAAAATTTTTGAGAAGGCTCATATTATTTTGTGGGCTAAGCTTTTCTCTGCAAATATTTTTTTGTAGGGAAACATATTTGTAGGTTATTATTTGTTTGAACAATGAAAGAATTTGTAGGGAGAAAATAAATTATTTTCATATGTTTTATTTTTTTATTTATATTGTAATAATTTTTTTTTTAAATCTTATTCAAAATAATATAAAGATGCAAAAAGACAATAAATTAATTAAGACATTTAGTGTCAATCAATGTAACACTAAATTCAAAATATTTCACCAAAAACACAAATAAAAATCATTCACTAAGTATGGTCATATTTAAACTTAAAAAGAGTAAATCAAACATGCTCCTTATATATTATTATTCCCTAAGAAAATAAAACACTTTATCCTCATGAATTATATATGTAGTTGATCTTTATCAAAGTTGTTCTCTTCATCCTCAATAGCATTATCTTCCTCATTAAAATTATTCTGTATTGACAATGGTGTAAATGGTGGTCCTACGAAGCCAAGAACTTTACCATATAGCTGATGCATAAAATGACACCAAGACTACAATGTAGAATTAAATTGTTTCTCAACAACCTTCAGCTTATTTTGAATCATTTGCTCCATCTTCACTCGAGTTGCACATTCTACCTTTCGAATAGCATATTCTACATTTAACTCTAGATTAACGTAAAGAGACAATATTTTATACAATCATGATATAACCTGTTGGACTAAGGTAATAGCATATTTTGAAAATATGTAGTTTGACCCTAACAACACCTAGAGGGGGGAGGTGAATAGGTGATTATGCGGAATTAAGAATTATTTAATAATTAAATAGCGACAAGTCAATAACTAATTATTTTTCTAGATGACTAAACATGCAATTCAATTAATCCTATGTTGAAATACCGTAGTTATGTAATCAATAAATGAACACAAGAATTGATCACGGAGTAATACAATTGGGTAAAAACTATAGAGACTTTACCAATAAAAAATCCACTATAGACAATTTATAACTTACAGTGTACCAGACTAGACGACGACACGTACTATCTGATCTTTTGACTGCAATTTCTATAGCTCTCCTGGATTCTGTGCTAATGCACCAACTCCCAGCTGCAGTTTTTAAAGCTCTCCTGGATTGCACTCTCCTACAGCAACTCCTAACTTTGTGAAATCGTCTATCTCATGTGGATTCACGAAGAACATCACGTTCTTCAATGACTGGAACTCCAGTCACCTTCCCTTGATCTTCAGAACTCTGACAAATATGGAGGAAGTAGTAGTTTGGTATTTGGATTGTGAAACAGATGTTTTACATTGCCAAGAACGGATCAATTTGAACAATGAATGTTGAATGCTTCAGAGGATGAAAAGAATTATGAAAAAACTGTTTGTTTTTCTCAATGATCAACCTTAGAAATTCGTTCTGAAGCGTGTAAGTATTTATATATAGGTCAGAAATGAATGGGAAAAACAAAAAGCCTTTAAAAACGAATTAAGAATTTTCCGGATGATACTGTCGCTCGAGCGAAAGGCTAGCGACAGTAGAGCGACGGGTTGTCGCTCGAGTGAAGGTGAGACGATAGTCGAGCGATGAAGTTTCTGTTTTTACGCTCGAGCCAAGCTTTGGCGACAGTCTAGCTATATTGCGGCGTCGTTTTTCCTTCTTTCCATTCTCGAACCCTAAACCTAAAATATCACATCTTTCTACTATTTGCACAATACTCATTGACTTTTTACAACATATCAATTTAAGTCCATTTTGTTCACAGATTTGACAATTACATTAGATACCTAACAAGCTCTCCATTTGACATTCTGTGACAAAACTACGATCTAAAGTCAATGCAGTAATAAGATAAAAGTACAAACTCAAAACAAACTGACATAACCACAAAACTGTCTTGATCAAATTCTACTTTTCATATGTCAAAACCCGTTTCCTGAAATAGACAACTCCAATACCCAATGTAAAACATGTGAATCAGTATTAAGTGTAAAACCAATTTAAACAGTTTATCAAGCAATACTATCTGTGAAAATGATTCAAGCAGTTAATAACTCAAAATTCATTTTTCAGTGTCATATTATTAATGAGTCAAGCAGTTAATAACTCAAAATTCATTTTTCAGTGTCATATTATATGCTAAATTAAGATGTATTATCAATGCAACCCAACATACTAAAACGAAACATTGATACGACTAAAACATCAAAACTTAATTAGCAATACTGAATTTATCATATCATCAAAAATTTGTAGATCACAATGTCAAGCCAAAATAATCATATAGATCATATCTACTCCATCAAAAAATCTATCTACTCCCCATTTTTGTCACAAAATGACAAGGGGTAAACCAGCAACTAAGCTGCATCATCTGCATCATCAATATACGTGCCCTCCTCCGGTACTGCACCATCATCCCAGTGGCGAGAAACCATCGAAGCCCACGCTAAAGATATCCAAAGCACCCTGAAACGTAGTAAACTCGGTAGTATGTCAATCAACTGTAGCTCGCAACTGGGTAATCTCCGCCATCATACGAGCCTGCTGCTAGATCAGCACAGTCATCTGCCCCATAAGTGCAACAGATGGATTGATGGGAACAAAAGGGATATCAGTAGGAGGAGGAACAAACCCAGTGTGGGGAGGAGCAGAAGTAGAAGAAGATGGAATATCTAAGGATGGAGGAGCAAAAGAAGAAGGAGGAAAATCGAATGGATCAACAGAAATAAGGTCATCAATAAAATCAGTTGGCACAGACGGATCAACTAGCTCACCTAGCTCAGAAAAAGCTTGAAACCTACTATGAGAAATAGTAATGTGGTCAATCGGCCGAGAAGCCTTCCGAGGAACCCCCTCTGGAAAAATAATTGCTAAGGTTGTCACTAACCGATAAATCAAACAAATATATGGCAGTCCCATTCTCATCCCCGTGACCCGAAAATCTGGATGAATCTGCTGGCAAATAAAGGTGGGAAGATCAACAGAATTTCCATACAGCAAGGAGTACAAAACTTGAGCCCTCTTCGTAGGTAATGAATAGGTATGCGAAGTGGCAACAGATTCGTGCACACAATGCGAACAGAATCTGGCGATCAGTAGGAGGCAATCCAGTGCGTATTGCATCGGACCACCCTCCAACGGTATATTAAACATCGTAGAATGAACAAGAGAGTTTGTTGGAAAAGTATCAACAAAAAGGTAAGGGAATAAAAGATGAATGATCTTAGGTATATACAATAGACTCGATAGGACATTGGATGTAATCCTAATTGTCCTACCCCGAAGAAAATCCTAAAAGTTGAACCGCTAATATCATGAAAGTTAGCATAGAACTCCTGAACGAGAAGACTAGGAGGAGGAGTCAACTCAATCAGTAAAGGCTCCCAACCCCGGGAAGTGAAAATAGCAGCGAGGTCGGGTGACAAGTCAGAGAAAATGACCTCGCGCTCAAATAAAGCAGGATGTAAAGAAAACTGCGACCTAAAAATATCTTGGGTAATCATAGAGACGAACCTAGACCTACTATAAGAAGTAGAGGTACTAGGTGTCGAAGAGTCAGTACAAGCTCTCTTAAGCGGAATCTGAAAATGAGGAAAATCAATACATCATGACCTCGGAATGATAAACAAGAAAAAGGTATGCATAAGATACCTAAATGCATGAAAGCACTCAAAACGAGGGAAAAATGCATATGCAACGTACTTGGAAAATAATGCACAAAGAGATGTCAGGAAGCCTAGACGTAGGTGACGGGAAGACATGACGCGTGTCATGATGACATGCCGCGGTAACGTGACTTCACCTCGTGATATCAACTCCAACCTCAATGTGCACGAAACCAAAACTCCTAACTCAATACAAAATCAACCTAAACTCCTTAATCAACACACCACAAACCCAGACAAAATCAAAAACCTATACCCAAAATGGAAGGAAATCATGCAACGTCTACACAACTCCAATACATAACCCAACAGCTCCAAACACAAACCACCAATACATCTAACCCAACAAAAGACAATATTCATCAAGAAGGACTCATCAAACCACCAAACCATCCATAAAATCAAGGAAAACATATGCCCAAAAATCCTAATGCAAGATTTATCATCTAACTGAATAAAAATGAACAAATGGAGTAAAGAACTTCAATAAACCCAAAGAAAATCGAGCCAAAAGAGTCCAAAAATCCAATGTTTGGATCAAAATGATGCAATAAGTGATGATATTGTAAGTGAATCAATCAAACATGAAGCGTACGTGCCAAAAATTGATGCAAGAACGACCAAAAATCGAAGAATCCCAAAAACAGGCTAAAATGTGAAGAAACCATGAATTTATGAATTTACCTTTTAAATTCATTGATTCAAGGAAATGGCACCATGAATGTATGATTTTAAATGATTAAGGGGTTAAGGGGTGTGTAAAACTTAAATTTGAGGTGGGTTGGATAGTTGTGGAAGCATTTTGAAGGAAAATGGTAAAAAGTGCGTAAAAATTCTGAAAAATTATGTTAAAATTTAAAACTATGGATTGTCGCTCGAGCAAGGATCGAGCTAGAAGCAAGTGAGGAAGCTTCTGCTTTTATCGCTCAAGCATCGCTTAGCGACAAGGTAGCAAAAAACATATTGACAAAATGGCACTGATTTTTTGAAAATTAAGAATAATAGCACTTTTTTCAAACGTAAATTAAGTCCTTAACCATCCGATGAACTCAAAAATACATGTGCTCACAAGTAACGCATTATCAATAAAACTTTTCCACATTTTCAATCAAGTTCAAAACGGAATAAAGCGTTTAGTAGACTCACGCGCGTAAAGTGCCAATATTTTCTCGGGAATATGACTCCAAACTTTAAATTTGTGAAAAGAAACATGCGAACATCATTGTTAAATAAGAATTTTCCTCACTTATGAAAGTCAAACTCATAGGATTTTAGAACCCGAAAAACGAGCTCAATTATATAAATATTTTTCTTTTCTCCCCCTGAATTTAAGTATATAATTTTATTTTCTATTTTTTTTATTTTTTATTGCTTTCTCAAATATTTATTTTTTATTGCTTTCTCAAATATTACATCTTATGAGCAAACTCTTGTCTATTAAGCGATTAAATTGACCTCTGTAACGAGTTTTAGACCGGTTAACTCAAGTCAGTTGACCATATGCACCAGGTTATGAGAACCCCACAGACTTAATTGCTCGAGTCAAACAGGTTTCGAACAAAAATATAAGATGAACCAAATTATGATAAAAATGTTTTAAAATAATACATGGAGAAGCATCATGAGCTCAGGTCATATAACTGTAGGTCAATTCACGTTCAAGGTCACCTTACCAACAAATGACTGCCATCTCAAATCTCACACATGTGGTCCAGACTCACTCACAGGATCACAATGCGTACTGTGCAGATGATACGTGAAGAAACTTATACTCAATACTCCACATTAAACTGAACCATGTATTGGAAATGACAGTATAAAATAGATGGATGCATACTTAATCACAAATGCTATGTTTAAGTACACCATGAAATGTTTAGAGCCCAAAAAAAAAAATTATAAGATATATAAAATAAATTAATACCCAAAACACAAAACGAAAATAAAAACAAAACATAAATAAATAAATGAGATGCATGCAAGAATGAATGGACTCAATGAACTGCAAATGCATGCACCTAAGGAACTGATCAAGAAGAACCATGTATGCTCTTATCTTTAAGAGTATGATCAATCTCACGACCTTCTAGGTCACTCTTTTTAACCTAAACTTGCTTAGAAGTAGAAGTGTTTTTATTTAATCGAGTCATCATCTTGGTTAAGTGGCTAATCTGATGGCGAGGAAGTTAACCGCGCTCGAGTCATCCTAATTTTTATTTTTAGTTGTGAGTTTACAACACCTAGGTCTTATGTGTCCCAAATTACCACAATAGTGATAGGTAGGAATAAACCTAAACTCAAACCTGCTCGGAGGTTGTTGCCGATATGTAGGACGATTGACTCTACGTTGTCTAGTAGGTCTCGATCCTAAGTTGATTTTGCCCTTTGGTTCAAGATAAACAATTTTTCAAGCTTTGTAGTGGCCGGGACGAATATGGTCTTGGATGTACTAGCAGTATTACCATATTGAACATAACCCAGATCATGCCTATTTCCAGAAGGCTTGTTCATCCCCAACAGACTGTCGAGTTTCTGCGAACCACTCATGAAGGATTAGAGTTGAGTATTGGATTTTTCAAGATCACTTGTTAAGGATTTAACTTTGGCTTCCAAGCTATCATTAACAAGCTTCAACTCATTTAGATTTTTGGTAGAGTCCTGAAGGTCACCTATGAGTTTTTCTTTTTCTCTTTCAAGATCATTTACCTTTTCTAGTATAGTTTTATTAACCTTTTTAATCTTAAGACTCTCCTCAAATAGTTCACAATAAGATTCGTGAATATCAGGTTCATCCTCAGACTTATCATTACGTCCTTCAATCTCGACTTTTTCACTTTCCTTATCGGATTCTATTATAGCTATAGATGTAAACGTCATGAAATTATGTTCATCTTCACCACTAGAAGTATCACTCTGAGCACTCGAAAATGATTCATCATCACTCAAGATCACTGTTAAAGCCTTACATCTTTCTTTAATTGAACTTTTTTTCAAGTTAGGACATTCATTCATAAAGTGACTGTAATCCTGACACTTTTGACATCTAGCAGATTGAGTTTTCTTAATGGGAGTCCTAGACATTTTTCTCATGTCTATCTTTCGAGAATTTACTGGGGAATTCATTTTTTTGTTCTTGAGGTTTTCTCCTATTCCTTATGACCTTCTGGAACTTTTTAACGAAATAAGCTATTTCGTCGTCTCTAAGCGTCTCAGCATCAATAGACTCACTCTCTTCTTCTCTAATCGTATTCATGGTTATGGATTTAACATTTTTAGGTTGAGAAATTGTGAGTTCATAGGTTTTAAGGGATCTTACGAGTTCTTTTATTTTAACTGCATCTAAATCATTGCTTTCTTCACTCGTATTGACTTTAGCTCTAAACCTTTCAGTGAGGGATCTAAAGGACTTTTCAAATGATCTTGGACTCAGGAATCTTCTCACCTAGGTTAAAACTCAAATTATTCAATAATTAAATAGCAACAAGTCACTAATTAATTATTTTTCTAGATGATTAAACATGAGATTCAAGTAATCCTATGTTGAAATACCGTAGTTACGTAAGCAATAAATGAACACGAGAATTGATCACGGAGAAACCCAACTGGGTAAAAATTTCGGGCACTTTGTCAGTCAACAATTCACTATAAACGATTTATAACTTACAATCTACCAGACTAGACAATGACACGTACTATCTAATCTCCTGATTGCAATTCCTACAGCTCTCCTGGATTCTGTACTCATGCACCAACTCCCATCTACAGTTTCCAAAGCTCTCTGGATTGCGCTCTCCTGCAGCAACTCCTAACTTTGTGAAATCGTCTATCTCATGTGGATTCATGAAGAATAATGTATTCTTCAACAATTGGAACTCCAGTCACCTTCCCTTGATCTTTAGAACTCTGATAGATATGGAGGAAGCAGCAGTTTGGTTTTTGGATTGTGAAACTGATATTTTTCACCGCCAAGAACAAATCAATTTGAACAATGAAGGTTGAACGGATAAGAATCACATAGCAATAGTAGTTATGCAACCCACAACGAGATTACAACCAACCCAAGAAAGCCAATAAATCAAGGTTTTAAACTCGACCAAAAATTAATGAACCAAGCAACCAACATAATCGCTGACAATATGTTGACATCTTGATTACACAATTTATGAATCTAACCCAAATGTTTGAATGCTACAAGAAATCTATTCTTGATAAGTTCGTAATTGATAAATGAAGAACAAGAGATTTAAAAGCTAAAGTTCTCAATAATAATAATAATAATAA
>CAIGRP010114962.1:0-19613 GCA_903798385.1 Fraxinus cuspidata | reverse complement strand
TATTATTGGTCAATACAATTTTTAATTATAACACAGAGGATAGCTGTCCAGATACTTTGAGCTATAAATAATTGTCTTCATAATGGAATTTAAAATTGTTAATGACGACATTTTGATCTATATTATAGTAAAATGGACATTGAAGAAATTTTGGACATTTTTACAAATGACTATGTAAAAGTGAAATTTTTTAACCATTTCCACTAAAATATATTTATGGTTGGTGGGATCTAAGATACCAAATGTAGTCCTTTAACATTATTCAAAATCATTCCANTGGATATTGAAGAAATTTTGGACATTTTTACAAATGACTATGTAAAAGTGAAATTTTTTAACCATTTCCACTAAAATATATTTATGGTTGGTGGGATCTAAGATACCAAATGTAGTCCTTTAACATTATTCAAAATCATTCCAAATAATAAAATCTCAATAATCAGATTGACAATTCCATGGCCTTGGAATGATGTGGCAATGATGGGGAGATCCTCTTTCCCACCATCTAAGCAATTCCTTAACACCTGCAACAATCATCAATCAAAGAAAGTTCAAAAGGAGGGTTATCCAGATGAGCCTTTATTTCAAGTCCTCATATAAATAAGGATTGGAGGTGTGGCAGCGTCACAAAAGCAAACATCCCACCTCAGAAAGCATGGATTACACATCTGAATACAATTAACAAAACTTCAGACTACCCACCCCACCCCTCTACGTGGGGACATATCATGATACTAAAACCCCACATCTTTTGATGACACAGAATGGCTCGTGCAGCTAAAACTTAAGATCCAACTACTTTTTTCCCTCTATATAAAGGGTGAAGAAGCATTGTTGTATCACAGAAAGCTTCTTGCATCTGACTGATTTTTATATTTTAGTGTCTTTGAACATTCTGAAGTATTCATTTCATTGCTTACAACCAAAGAAAGGAGGTACAGATGGAACTACGAGGCGGGAAATCGATATTTATGAAGAAATTACACCCAAAATATGCTATTGGAATTCCAACCAACTCAGGAGTATATTCTATGGACAGACCTCCAAAAGGACTTTTACTTGATCCGGCTACCCAATACAGTGTTACACCTTCTCCTTCCCAAGAAAGTTTCAAAATCAGAAAGAGTAAGCGTATTTTCTGTCTTTACAACGCACCAAGAATTCCAAATTTTAATAATCACGACCTCACTGGATTTTCGTGGAAATGCAGGCAGAGCAAATTCAGTAATCCTTAGGATGAATAAATTTGGAGAATGGATGGACAATTGTGCTCAAGGAATCCGAGAGCATGGTAAAGTCTTAACCTGACTTATTTGTATAGAAGTTGTTATTAGACAAAATGAATCATATTCGCCATGCTCGACTAAACAGAGCTGGACAAAATAAGGAGTCCAGGAGAATCCTGCTTATCGAACGTGCCATCAATGTTTTTCTTGAAACAAATTTTCAAGCATACATGCAGTGCACAGTGGGATGATCTCTTAGGCCTAATGATTTTCTTTATTTATATCCTGCAGTGCAATTAGGACCCAAATTAACAGAAACTTTGAAAGGGAAGTTGAGGCTGGGGGCAAGAATCCTTCAAGTAGGCGGCCTGGAAAAAGTTTTCAAGCAGAACTTTTGCGTCAGCAATGGTGAAAAGCTTTTGAAGGCTTCTCAATGCTATCTATCGACCACAGCTGGGCCGATCGCAGGCCTCCTGTTTATTTCCACTGATAAAGTTGCCTTCTGCAGTGAGAGATCAATTAAACTCTCTTCTCCAACTGGAAAACAGCTTAAAATACATTACAAGGTAAATATACGACCATTTCAATTGTTTTGAATCATAAATTTATATCCCATCTTCTCTTAAAAATGAAAATCTAACTGTTCTCTAAACCTTGCAGGTCACGATCCCACTAGCGAAAATAAAGAGAACCGATGAAAGCGAAAATGCAGAAAAACCAAGGCAAAAGTACGTGCAGATAGTTACAGAGGATAAGTTCGAGTTCTGGTTCATGGGTTTTCTAAATCATCGAAAGGCTTTCAAGAATCTGCAGCAGGCAACCTCTCAAATTCCATCAATAGCAGCTATTGATGCATGGATGATCTCCCCATATAGAAACTAGACACTCAAAACACATAATCTGTACAATTTTGTAACTATTAACTGTGCAAGGATAGATTAGAACTATTGTACTATTGATTGTAAATACTTTGGAAGTACAATATTTACTCGATGTAACAACTTTTTACCAGATCGAGAAGTAAAACTACACGATAAATATATTTCAATTACGCTGACACACTCTACTATTAATCTATTGCATGAATTATAAATTTATAATTTATAATATTTTGCTAGAAATGTAGATTTCGTCTAGAATTAAAATATGTCCTAATACCAAGATATTAATAATCTCCAATGTCAACACTATCGCTAAGAGATGAATTTGTTAACATTGACTTATTTCGATGTAACTGGTGTACAAGAAGAAGGGCTATCAATCTCTCAAATTCCACGGCTGAGGAGTTATTCGCTATTAAGATTTGGAATTCCATCGCAAAAGGACAGCTTTATTGAGAGTAGTAGACCAAGCTCTTATATGTTGATATATATTTTGGTAATTACTCGATGTGAAACTTATTTCTTAACATTTCGTATTTGGGGTGAATATTGGGAATCAGTTTTCTATTTGGATGGAGATTCCAAAGAGAGCCCTTCATTCTACTTAGCCCCCGTTTGACACCCATTATTTGAAATTTTAATGGTTGAAATAGTGTTTTTTTGAAAAATGAGTGATTAAAAAAGAAGAAAAAGTTTTGAAATTATGTATAATATTATTATATTATAGAATGTGTGGTTGATAAAAAGAGAGAGAAAAATGAATTATAATTTTAACGAGGGCCAAACATGGACTTAAATGTAAGCCCAATTGGAAGAGACGTGAAATGTTTCATTGAATGAATAGTGGAATACTTGGAGTAGAATGGTGAATGCACAGTTGCATTTTTCTAAATTTTATACACAAATAGTTAATATCATAACATCTGATATTTAATAAAATTTTATGAAACCAATCGTGTTCTATGGGCATAATTAAATATTTTTTCTATCTAATAATTAATACAATTTTTTTTTTTAAAAAAAAAAGGAGAATCACATTTATTTGAGAATCATCAATCTAAATTAGCATGTTTCTTCTCAGTTATCATGATCTCTAACTAAATACCTCAAATTACTTTATTGGCTACAGCATGGTGGGATTTGAAAGTTAAAAAAAAAAAAAAGAATGAATGGAGGACATCTTTGTTAGAAAAAGGAGAGTTATCATCCATTCAAGTTTTTATTGGGGGGGTATACCACGTTCATGATGACTACAAACAATAAATATAATATTAAATTTGCAAATTAGCACGATGTAGACTTTCTTACCACCTAGAAGTATGTAGTGGTGTTAGCTAATATATATATGAAATAATTTTTTAAGTTGATGTTCTAAAAAAATTAATAATATCTGTTAATAATTAAAATAACTTTGCAACTAATCATATTAAGAGAGTGTTTGGTGGAAATTAAAATTAGAGTTTATGTAAATTTTGATCGAAATTTTTGAAATGTGTGGTTGAAAAATTGTGGAACCCAAGAAAGATGTGGTTGATATTGATTGTTTGACTTTGATTTGAATTAAAATCATATTTTAATTCGAACCAAACATGGGCTCAATAAGAGAAGTCAAAGTATAATTTAAAAGTCAGGCACTATTCTTAGACATGACTGAAGTCATTTTATATATTTTTGGAGCTCTTGGTTAAGAAAAAGTTGTCATGTCTTCATTTATACGTGTAACTAATATTTTCCTCAAGTATATAAGAGTATTTCCAAAAGACTCTCTATTTTTAAAGAGCATATTCTATCATTTAAAGACTTAAAATTTTTGAAATACTCCAATAAGCTCTTTATATTTAACACTTAATTTTACCACTCCAAAAAAATATTTATTATTTTTCTTTATCTTATATTTTAACTAGCTTCTCTTTAAATTATTTTATTATTTTCTTACATTGAAAATCGAAACATTTTGAATGCATTTAATTATAGAGAGTGAGCACTCTATAAATTAAAATGTTAATTTAAAGAGTCTTTTGAAATATGATTTTAAATGTTGACTCTTTAAAATAGAGAAGATTTCATGTTTAAAAAGTTTTTTGGAGATGCTCTAATACACTTTGCATTGTGCCTTACATCGTGCCCATTTTACGAGTTAAGTATCTTGTGTTAAGTTAAACTTTTATATTAACGTGGTTTCATACTTTGTTGCAATGCTTGTTACAATATTTGATGTGAGCTTTAACCTATAGTGTAAGACCTCTTACTTGATGTAAGGTCATCTAACTTGACAATGCGAATATAAACTTACACAATTTGTTTCAAGTTCATTGATTTAGAGCTTTTTCCTAAACATAATTCATCAAATGACCGAGCTCCATTGACATTTTCATGCCATGTAAAGTTTATGTCTACATTGTTAAACAATTCAAAGAAAATAAAGAAGAAAAAGAGGAGGTTAGAGTTTCATTGATTCCCTATGATGCAATTGAAAATACAAAAAGATATTTAATCTAGATACAAAAATACTATATATAGGCTAAACAATGAAAATTGAAAAGACTATTCTACCCTTAATAAATAATAAAACAAAATAAACTCTATTTCTTAACATACATCACATCGAGGGTAACTATTTTAAATAATTTTGGTTGTTAAAAATGCATTACTTTAAAATTATTAAAAAACTATTGTAAATAGTAACATCTCATAAACTTATTCTATTTAATAAAGAATAATGTTATTCATTGCGAGTACTACTGGTAGTCTTCTTACGTGACATATATATATTATAATTTTTTATTCGATGTATTAATGTGATAGTTTTTTATTATTTCATTCATCAAATAATAAACTGTCATGTGTATATCACGTAAGACGACTATCGATAATCCTTACTATAAATAACATTACTCTTTGATAAAGGGTGGCATGGAGTGATGAGGCAATGATACAGAGAGACTCACCAGTCTCCCCACTACAAAAAACATGTCTTTGCACATGCAACAATGACAAAGCAAAGATTTGAAGAATGTTATTTAGATATGCCTTTAACCACAAACTAATCCTATTCACAAAGCAAATCCCACCTCAGAAAGTATTCAGTACACATCTGCATATGATAAAGAAACCAATATCATGTGTTAGGATAGGATTCAATAACTAAACTGCTGACACCCCCCCCCCCCCGGGGGGGGGGGGGGCAGAGAGAAAAGCACATACCAAATTTCTTTGGTGCTACAAAGATGACTCATCAGCTAAAAGTTAAGATCCAACTACTACTTTTTTCACCAATATAAAGGATGAAGAAGCATGGTTGAATCCAGTGAGCTTCTTGTACCTGACTTGATCTTTTAGTTTCTTTGAACATTTTGAAGCAGTCATTTCATTACTTACAAGCAAAGCAAGGAGGCACAAATGGAACTACAATGCAGAAAATCGACATTTGTGAATAAATTAGATAAGAAATATGCTATAGGAATTCCAATAAACTCCATGGACAGATCTCCAAGAGGACTTTTGACCGATCCTGCTAGCCAATTCAGTGTTATGCCTTCTCCTTCCAATCAGTATTTCAAAATCGGAAACAGTAAGTTTTTTTTTTCAGCAATTATGAGCTCAATAAGAATTCGCAGTTTCACTAATCATAATACTAAATTCTGGGTTTTGTTGGAAATGCAGGTAAAGCAGATTTATCAATCCTTAGGATGAAGAAACTTGGAGAATGGATGGATAATTTTACACAAGGAATCCGAGAGCATGGTAAAGCCTTAACCTAGCTTATTTCATAGTAGTTTTTATTGGACAGTTGGAGAATGTAGTTTCCTTTCTTATCCACCAATATATAATAAAGATTCTTGTTTCAGGGCTAATGTTCTGCTTTATTTTTATCCCTGCAGTGAAACTAGGACCCAAATTTACAGAAACTGTAAAAGGGAAGTTGAGGCTCGGGGCAAGAATCCTTCATGTAGGTGGAGTGGAAAAAGTTTTCAAGAAGATCTTCAGTGTTTCCCATGGTGAAAAGCTTTTAAAGGCTTCTCAATGCTATTTATCGACAACAACTGGGCCGATAGCAGGCCTATTGTTCATTTCCACTGATAAAATTGCCTTCTGCAGTGAAAGATCAATTAAGCTCTCTTCTCCATCAGGAAAACTGCTTAAAATACATTACAAGGTACATATCTGCCTCTGTTCTCATGTTATGAATTTCAATTTTTTCCCCCATCTTCTCTTAGAAAATGAAAATTTAACTGGTTTCAAAACCTTGCAGGTTGTAATCCCTCTAGGTAAAATAAAGAGAGCTGATGAAAGTGAAAATGCTAAAAAACCAAAGCAAAAGTATGTGCAAATAGTTACCGAGGACAATTTCGAGTTCTGGTTCATGGGATTTCTAAATCATCAAAAAGCTTTCAAGTATTTGCAGCAGGCAACCTCTCAAGCTCCATCAGTGGGAGATATAGATGCAGGGATGATCTCTCCGTAGAAGCTACATATACAATCACAACAAACCTTTGAATTTTGTAACTATAAACTGTTTGTTTATGCCACGGCATAGCCGAATTATGAGCATATGTAAATTAGCTAAACATGCGAAGATAGAAAGACAGTTTTGGAACGATGGATTCTGTATTGGATTGGCTTGATCTTTTCAGCTGCAGTTCATTTTAAATATAATACAGTTTCCTAACTATTTCTCTTACACTCAAATGGTGTGTCCTTCAACAAATCCAATATTATGTACAATTCGAATATAGAAAAAGAAGTTAAATAAACATGGATGTGTCTGGCAGTAGCTATGGAAGCTACTTTGAGTTTGCTCTTCAGCTTATCAAAAAAAATTGGCTGATAGGGATTTTGTCAGAATGCATCAATCTGTTCTGAAACTGGGATGTGTTGAACAGCAAGTTGTTTAGCATTAACTTTTTCTCTTGCAAAATACAGATCAAATTCCACATGCTTTAACTTTAAAGTCAATACCGGATTATGAGCTTGGGCTTGGTTTATTCTGTCATATTACATAGCTAGAAGAAAAATGTGACATGGTTTCTGTAAACAAATAGTTTCACTATCAACCGCCCTTACATTCGATCCAGCACAATAGAACCACCAAGAGTAAAATGTACATCACAGTTTTGGTCCACAAGCTGGCCAACAGATACCAAATTCATAGAGATTAGGTGACACTAGAACATCCTTAAAGTTGGAAGATACATCACCAACTGCCACAATGGGTAAAGCACTATCCTTGCTGTTTGAATATGTGAAAGCCACGATATTCTAAGATATTACTTATGATATAGGGGAGAAATAGTCATATAATTAGAGACACCTGAGTCTAAAATTCAAGTAGATGAAGGATCAGTACTTTTAAAGACCAAATGCTCAATCATTTCCTGCACCGTCTCTCGAGTTAGAAAAGGTGTTGGAGGCTGTAAAGCAACGATAGAAGTTGCAGCTCCCACAGTAGGATTAGCAGGTTGTATAGCTGCAAACGTAATAGCAGCATGATAAGCCTTGTTTGAGGGTGAGGGACGAATATGACCCTCCTTAATAATGTGTCATAGCTGCTTGCAGTAGTTACAAAATTTTCGAGGACAGTGAGGAGCAATATGGTCATATTTCTTACAACTATAGCACAGTGTGATGCTCATATGCTGACCCTTTCCCTTGCCATATACGACATAGGAAACTGAGACAGTATTAGAAGCAATACGTTTTTGCTCTAGAATATTTTGAGTATTGAGATGGTGTTCCTCAGGCAAGAGTTCTCCAAAACACGCCTAAAAAGTTGGAACATGGTCTCTATTTACTAGAGAGGCACGAACGGACTCAAAGTCAGGCCGTAATTTCATAAGAAATTGGTTGCTTTGGTAGGTTTTGTGTATGTATTGTACCATCTCAGTCCTGCCTCCAATCCTTCCGTAGAGACCTTAGTTTTATCATGGTCTGAGTAATCATTTCACAATGTCAATTGATAGGTCCCCTTGGGAATAGTTAGCAATAGCCAACTCAGGCCAAAAGCACCTAGCATTGTTATCTTGTTTATAGACTTGCTTGAGATAATCCCACGTAGTCTTTGCAGCGTACAAGGATGCATAGAAAGAATAAAACGTGGTTCTATAGAGCCAAGAATCCATGACATAATTTGGTTATCTTTGGCAGCCCAAGTTGCCTTGTCAGCCGCAGAATCTTCTGCAACAGATCTCTCATTGTTGCTGCCATCTATAGGGATGCATAACTTCTTATCCTTGAGAAATGTTTTTGCTAGTAAATTGGCACGACCATTATCTAACTTCTCAATAATCGTTGAGGCTCTGATTGAGAAAGTTCGGACAAAGATTTTTTGGGATATAGCTCTGATACCATAACAGAACAGTTTGAATTGTCTTCTCTTTTGAGAAGGTCTTTCATTATATAGACAAGATTAACAATCGTACAAGAAAACTTATTTTGAACATGCTAATCAAATAGATTATTTCTAGGGAGCAATATATGGTAAGATATATCTCCTCTCCTATATTTGAGAGTATACGCAAGTTAGATTAATAAGTCAATTACAACTATTACTTAGTAGTAATTTAGCTGTAACATAGTATAATTTATGGCCCTGCAATTGTATCAACCCAAGAATTATTTTCAAACTATGTGAAGTAATAGTAGGCGAATTCGCCAATGAATGTGGTATTTTGCCAGTGAAATCATCGACTTAGCTGAAAATATCTCAACTTTCTAAAGCTATGAAAAACATTCGGCAGACAGGATTTCAACGACTTTTATTGCAAGAAATGAAGACACTAAAGGGGCGTTAGTTGTTGTTTTCAAGCTATTTTCAGTTTACAATTTTGCAAAATACCTAAAACTTGCTTCATTTAGTATTCTTGAAAATGCATTTTTGAAAACAAGATTTAAGTCCTTTTCTGATTTTGCTAAAAAATCAGATTTTTTGGCATTGAACGGATGCACCACTGCTAATGAACTCAAGGTCAATTTTTATCTCTTACTTTCCTTTCTAGCATATGAGTGAAGGAATTCACCCTTTCTTTCCCGAAGATCGGAGTGCTTTCACTGTCGGAAACCTTCGTTTCCCCACCTACGTTGTTCAACAAATGATCAGGTTCTGTTTATGCCGGACTGTTTGAAATTCACATACAGCATATTTATTTTTTTAATTTATTTTTTGCATGATTTACTTGTGTTACACTTGAGCTATTGCTGCATTAACAAGTGTTTTTAACTGAATGTGAATCTTTTTCTAATTTTGTAGTACTTATTTTTTCTCGGAGTTTGTCGAACTTAACAAGTTTCTGCTAAAGGTGAGTGTTATCCTTTGTATGCTATAGAAATTAGTATTAGTTGAGTCGGTCATTGTGGGTATCTTGTGTACTTAGTCAGAGGGTTGAGTACTGCTGGCTTATTATTCAAGTTTCTTTAATCCTTTGATTAAATTCCCATTTTTACCTATAGTAAATGGTTTTAAATTAATCTACTTTGAGCTTAATTTTACGTGGAACCCGGATTTCGAATAAACACGACCAAGCATATTCATATTCTACTCCGCGAGACAATTAACATGAAATATTTATACGTTGAAAAGCATTAAAAATTGAATGAAATATTTGATTTCAAATTTACCCACTTCAAACTCTAAATAAGTGATAATTTGATTAAAATTGCTAATTCTTATTCCACATAGGAAATTTTGAAGAAAATTTTTTGGTTTATATTATGAGAGATGATTGCTGATTTTCTTTAAACACAGTAGAAGTGAGCAAATTCGTCTTTAAGGACACATCATGAAGTCGGTGGAATCGAATTAAAGTTTTGATCATGTTCATCATCCGTTCCTATTTGATCATGTTCATCATCCTGTTACTCGAGTAAGTATCTTCAGATTGTTTGAAGGAGAAAATGATACTCCAAAATATTTCCATGATAATAAGAATAGGCTAAGCAGAGTTGTGATTACGATTATCAGGTGCTTTTTAAGTTAAATAAGAATTTAAGCTCGGAGAACCTGCTTTAATTCGAGGTGGAGTATAAGGTTTGATTTTATTTCTTGATATAGTGGTAGTGTTGCATTTTGTGCTGAAATCTTGTAGCTATCACCTGGCATTTTGTATCTGGTCTATGGTACATGATTTCTTAAAATGTACAGTTTCGAGGAGTTCTTTTTTGTTCAGGAATTGGTAGGTCTCCTTTTTTCTGGAAATAGTATTTGCAATATCAGAGAAGTTTCGTGAGGGAATAAAAAAATAAGGTGGGTACCTTTTCATCTCCAGCAAAATCAATGACATCAGATTTCCTGGAAGGTTCAACAAGCCTTCTCAGTCTTGGAGAGGTGATTTACTGAATAACTCGGATAACGATATTTCTGACACAAGTTCTTGATTGTTTTTCACTATAGCTATAATTGTTCATGCAAATTTCACATTTCTGAGAATGTGGTGGAACCATTTCATCCATTCTTTTTATATTAGGCAATATACGACGTAATTTTATGCCTTGTGTGACAATCATTATTTCAAAACTCTTTTTTTTTATATTTTCATTTTCAAACATACATTCACACAACAAAATATTCTACACGTAAACTAAAAAAAAAAAAATTTAATTTTTAACCACACACATTCACCAAAAAAATCACTATTCAAAACTCTAGGTTACCTAAATAATGATTGTCAAACAAGGGCTATAATGCAAGATCCGAGTTTAAAAGTGTTCATTTTGATTATCGTGCAGAGTTTTGATCAAACTAGGCATGGAAAACACAGACTCGACGAGTTCATATCTCTTTGTTTGTACAGCCATCAAAATGAACCTTCAAAAGTGTGATCGCTGCATTTCTTAGTTGGGGTGTGTGACGCATTAAGGTTGATAGAATGAGAATTTCTTTTCCTAATGGACTTGAAACAATTTGGTAACTTACTCGCAAGTAGATAGATCAATGTCTTCTCGGTTGCATCAACAAGCTAACACAACCACAACATACTCAGTCCGTGTCACGTTCTTTGTATCTTTTGTTCAACATGTGAACCTCATAAAGAGTAGTTTAGAATGTTTTGTGGAATTGAATAATATATCAGGATTTTTTACTGTCATTGTTCTCTAAATGCTACTTGACAGACGATCTGACTTGATTGATTTTTTCTTACTATTTTTGTTCACAATATTATTGAACACAAATGAATCTCATTGTCATTGGTGTGTCCGACCACACCCTTCTATTTGCAAGTTTCACCAAAAGATCATGCACTTCCGCTACTATTTTTTGGAATACAAGGCAGTTTTTATTTTTTGTAATTCTCTTTTCACAACAATAATTTTTATTTTTTTTATTTCCTGTGTTTTACGAAGTCAATTTATTATTTATTTGTATTTTATTTTTTTATGCAGGAGAAATATTATAAAATTTTTCAATTTTAAAAATGTATATATTTCTTGATAATATATTTAAATAAGATTATTTTATTTTACTGAATAACAGAAAATACATTGCATAAAGTGTCATAAAATAACTTCTACAAATTTCAAACTAAACATACTTCTCTTTTTCCTTATTTGAGAAACAAATTTTCATAACGACAAATCAAATGCATTTTTTTGTAATCTTTAAACATATCCTAAAATAGAAAACTATAATAAATTCAAAACTTAAAATCGAAAACTGGAACGCAAATGAAAAGGGTCCTAAGCATTGAGTTAGTAAATATTTAATTAATTAAAATAATTAAATTGCTTAGGGATTTATCCTTAAAAACACAATTGAAAAATTGAATGAGGCTGGCAGTCCAACATGGAATTGACTACTTGGCAAGTGTGAAACCTTGAAAGTCACCAACCCTACTGGCTAACAATCATCATCTTCATCATTATTATGTGCAAATAATAACTATAAATTAATTCCTTAAACTAGAAAGTGAGGAATTATTTCTTAGTGATGATATCCTATTCATCGTAAACAAGAGATCAACCGTCCTCCTATCCATTACAGATAGAAGATCAAACCCGTCATTTCCTACCTAACAAGAAAAATGTACAATTATCATAAATTGAATACTCAGCTACCAAGTTTGGTTTATTTTATGCTGTTTCATAATTTAACAGTTCCTTTATAATTCATAAAAATTCTTTACTTGGGGTCAGAATAATTCTGTGCCTTATATTTGTTCTTGAACTTTTTGCAAGAAGTAAATTTTATTCGAAGAGTATTTTATTACGTTGGCTAAAACTTATTTATTTATGTTCATTTTTATTGTATGGATTTCACCGAGATTGAGAATGGACCAACGGGCCCTTTTAGCACAAATTTTGTTTTTTTAACAAGGAGTGAACTGTTTGGTAGGGTTTCTGCTTCTTATAAAAGAATTTCATGAGAGAATTATTTTGGGTTTGTTTCACCTAAAAGTTCTTTTAGTAAAACAAAATATTTCAAAAAATTATCAAAATATGTTCAAAGCAATTTTTTAATCTCAAGAGTAACTTTTGACATTACAAAAGCCTTGCAAAATGGGCACAAACCATCGAAAACTCTTATAACCATGCAAAGCAAAGCACCTTCAGAAAATTACCCTAATATGTTCAAGAACAGTATTTTAGTCTCTGCTTGATTATCTTTACTTTACTTTACTTTATTTCTCATACTAATTTTCAATCACACATTCACGCAATAAAATATTTTACATGTAAACTTAAAAAAAAATTCGAATTTTTAATCACACATTCTTCAAAAAATACTATTCAAAACTATGTTTTTAAAATTTTAAGTCCACCAAATGGGGAATTAGTCTTAAGAACATCTTTTTAAATTTTTCAAAATCTTGCCAAATATGCCCTAATTCTTGAATTGAAATTTCTTTTACCTATTTCTCAAAGGTAATCTATTATTAATAAATTGACTCCAAATTTCAAATAATTATAAATGGGTGCTCAATCTTTCATTCTAGCTAGAGGTGAACTCAACTCAACTTGATCAATGAAACGACGGGATTGAGTTTTAACGGTTCAAAAAATCGATGCAAACCAACCCGAGTCGAATCAGTTTAGTTGTTGTTCAATGATAATTTACCTCTGAATTCTTTTTTTGCAACTCGAGCCTAAAATCAACCTGATTATCTAGGTCAATTTCATGGAGTTTGTGTCCAATCTTAGTCCTAGCTACATTTTCAATTTTAATTACAGAACATTTCAAAGTTTTGTTAAGCCCATGTTTGACACATATTCTTTCGAAATACATTATTTCATAATTCTTTTTCAACCACACATTCTTCAATAAAATATAATATTTTTCATCACACCAATAACATTTTCTTACTTTTTAATCACATATTACACATCATATTACTATTTAAAATACATTATTTCCTCAATAATATTCATTAAACACACCCTAGATTGTCGTGAAGTTTTCTAAATAAAATTTTACTTTAGATTTTCAAAAATCTGTCTCAAATTCAAAATTAAACTCCAGCTTCATAAATTTGAAGGTCCACGTTACAGGTTAATAGAGATTTAAACATTTTGTCATTGGGTATTTCTAACTGTATAGCTATATTTTTTAAAAAGGACCAACTTGTTTCTTTTCTAAATGTTAGATACGAACCATGCAATTTTTGTCTCTCTTAACGGCCATCAGACATTTGATTAAATTGAATTTGCTCCCCCATTAATGGCAGCTGTCAAAATAAATGGCTTAATTTATTGCCTCTGTCACTCTCTCTCTCTAGAATTCTAATGTCTATGCAGAGAAAAATCTTCAGCAGCCTCAATTGGACCAACGGGGAGAGGTTTCTCGAGTCAAAAACTTCATCAATTTTTTAACCTGTACATTTTCCTTTTCCCGTATAAGCATACCCAGTATTCTGACTATTATTTTTCTTCCAGTTCTGTTGTTGCACGTTCTTAAGCAAATATGGGAAATATAAAATCTTGATTTCAGGGTGGTTTATCGTGTTTTTCTTCTTCTTCTTCTTTTTTTTTTTCAATAGATGGGTATGTTAGAGTTCTATCTAATCGTGATCTTTGTTGGGTTTTCTTTGCAAGCTGTGGTTCTAAACTCGCAGAACTTGACTTGCAACCCAAATGATTTGATGGCATTGGAGGGTTTCTTCAGTAGGTTGGAGTTAGGTATTGAAGGATGGGACTTCAATTCATCTTCTTCTAATTGTTGTAATTGGGTTGGAATCACTTGCCATCCTTCTTCATCTCTTGGTGTGAATGATTCCTTCGATTCTGGTAGGGTTGTTAAATTGGAGCTTGGGAGAAAAAAGCTTGTTGGAAGCATCCATGAATCTTTAGGCAATTTGGAGCAACTGAAAACCCTTAATCTCTCCCACAATTTCCTCCAAGGGTTTATTCCTCTTTCACTGTTACATATGCCAAAGCTAGAAATCTTGGACTTGGCCTACAATGAAATCTCTGGCTTATTTCCAAATAGCATAAACCTGCCTTCAATCAGAGTTCTAAACATTTCTGAGAATGTGATTCAGGGTCCAGTTCCTGTGGGCATCTGTAGCAACTCAACCCGGATTTCGGTTTTGAATTTGGGATTCAATAACTTGAGTGGAAATCTGCCTCCTGGAATAGGGAATTGTACTTCATTGGAGGATCTCTGCCTTAGTTCCAATTTTCTCTCTGGTGGTTTACCTGAGAATCTGTTTCGGCTGCCAATATTAGCTAATTTGGCTCTTCAGGAGAATCGATTTTCTGGACAGCTGAGTGACCTTATTGGTAACCTCTCTAATCTTATTCGGGTGGATATATCTTTAAATGAGTTTTCAGGAAATTTGCCAGATGTTTTTCATAGATTTGGAAAGTTGAAATATTTTTCAGCTGAGTCCAATGGTTTCACTGGTAAAATACCACAAACATTGGCAAATTCGCCTACTATCGTGTCACTTAGTTTGAGAAATAATTCCTTGAGTGATATAATTGATCTTAATTGTTTGGCAATGACAAGTCTTGTTTCGCTTGATTTGGCTACCAATCGATTCCATGGGAAGATTCCTGATAACTTACCTTCCTGTCCACGACTAAAGACTATAAATTTTGCGAAGATCAACTTCATTGGGCAAATCCCAGAAAGCTTCAAGAATTTTCAGAGTCTTTCTTACCTTTCCCTCTCAAACTCCAGTATTTCCAACCTTACAGCGGCTCTTGAAATTCTACAGCATTGTAGAAACTTGACCACTCTGGTTCTTTCTTTGAATTTTCGAGATGAAGAAATGCCAACTTTTCCTAGTCTACAATTTACTGGGCTCAAGGCTCTTGTTATTGCCAACTGCAGACTCACGGGTATAATTCCTCAGTGGTTGAGTGGGTGTACAAAATTGCGACTGCTAGATTTGTCCTGGAACCGTATGGAGGGTACAATTCCACCTTGGTTCGGCAATTTTCAATTTATGTTCTACTTAGATTTATCGAACAACTCTTTTACGGGGGAGATTCCAAAAGAACTTACTAGACTACAGAGCCTCATCTCTGGCAATGTCTCATCGAAAGATCCATCCCTGGATTTCCCATTTTTTCTGAAAAAGAATGCCAGCCTTGAAGCTTTACGATATAAACAAATTTTAAGTTTTCCTCCTACTTTGGAACTTGGTAATAACTTTTTCACTGGACCAATTTGGCCAGAGTTTGGCAATCTGAAAGGATTACATATTTTCGATCTGAAATACAACAATTTGTCGGGATCCATCCCCAGTGAACTTTCCCGTATGAAAAGCTTAGAAACTTTAGATTTATCCCATAACAGTCTGAATGGGACGATACCTCTTTCTTTAGTTCACCTCAGCTTTTTGTCAAAGTTCAGTGTTGCTTATAATAAACTGCGTGGAGCAATTCCTGCTGGAGGCCAGTTCATTACCTTTTCAAACTCAAGTTTTGAAGGGAACCCAGATCTCTGTGGTGAGCATGGTACTTGTCCCAATGGCAATCAAGTACCTGATCTATCAGCTAACAGATCAGGAAAACCAAGAGGCACTATTATTGCAATGGCTGTTGGAATTGGACTCGGAACTGTTTTTATTCTTGCTCTTTTGTCCTTGATCGTTATGCGGGCTTGTAATCGAAAAGTTATTGATCCTGAATGGCAGGATGCTTATACTGTTGAGAAGGATTTGGAAGAACTAGGTTCGTCGAGTCTTGTTATACTTTTCCAAAACACAGAAACTAACAAAGAGATTTCACTTGGTGACCTTGTGAAGGCTACTAATGATTTTGATCAATCAAATATCATTGGTTGTGGAGGCTTCGGTTTGGTCTACAAGGCCATCCTTCTTGATGGTAAGAGGGTTGCTATTAAACGGCTTTCTGGTGAATATGGTCAGATGGAGAGAGAATTCCAAGCTGAAATAGAAACACTCTCGAGAGCTCAGCATCCAAATCTTGTTCATCTCCAGGGCTACTGCAAGTACAAGAATGACAGGCTTCTGATATACTCCTACATGGAGAATGGTAGCCTTGATTACTGGCTGCATGAGAAAGTTGATGGACCTTCATCTTTGGATTGGGATATGAGGCTGCAGATTGCCAGAGGGTCAGCAAGAGCACTTGCTTACTTGCACCAATCTTGTGAACCTCATATCCTTCACCGAGATATAAAATCAAGCAATATCCTTTTAGATGAAAATTTTGAAGCTCGGCTGGCTGATTTTGGTCTTGCAAGGCTCATTTATCCCTATGACACTCATGTCTCAACTGATCTTGTTGGAACCTTAGGCTACATCCCTCCAGAGTATGGCCAGGCTTCTGTTGCAACCTATAAGGGCGATGTGTATAGTTTTGGAGTCGTTCTTTTGGAGCTTTTAACTGGGAAGAGGCCAATGGACATGTGCAAGCCGAAAAACAGTCGTGATTTGATCTCTTGGGTGATTCAAATGAAAAGCGAAAAGAAGGAAACCGAAGTATTCGATCCATTTATTTATAACAAAGAAAATGCTGAGGAAATGTTATGGGTTCTTGAGATTGCCTGCCTTTGCTTAAGTGAGGTCCCAAAGATAAGGCCTTCTACAGAGCAGTTAGTTTCTTGGCTTGATTCAACATCTAGCTTTTCATCAGAGAGTGGGAAATTGTCATCTTTCTGCTAAGCAATAACTATTTGTATATTTTGTAATGAATTTCACATTAAGCAGAGGTCTAGTATATATACTTTTGTGCATTAATCAAATGTAAACATGAAGAGGGCGAGTACTCTAACCCCCAGCAATGATACAAGCATCACTTCGTGTATCCTATATGTTTTCTTGATGGAGAATATGTTGCTTGTTAGTAAAATTCTTAAAATTCGAGGTCTTACAGTAACCAATCTGCATTACAAAGGGTAGGAAGTTGAAATTTCACTCAATTTCTTATTCTCAAATTCGCTTGAGAAGTTTGTGTTTCTATGTGGTACCGGAAATCACTGATGATAATTTTGTATTTTCATTTACCGTTTCGGGTTTTGTTGAGGCTATGTGTTAACTTAGTCCGGTCATCAAGGCCTGGATTGGCCCGACACAACTACTAGCGTATTGTGTTGGATTGTGGATTGACTTGACAAGCCTCTTCATTAGTAATCCTTTTCTTCGAATTTGGTTTGGTGGTGGCTCTACAGGTGATTATAGATCACGCATTTTTTTTTTACGAACTGATTAGACCTGATGTAGAAGTGTGAACTACGTTACACTATTCTAGATGAGTCGTGGCAATACTTTTTACCCGAAAGGCTGACATTTTCCAATAATGAATGTTACAATTGTCAAAAGCGAGGACTTATTATACAAAATTTGTAAGGTAGCTGCTAATTCTTGGAGTAAAAGTCTCAATCAGAGTTTGGTATAAATTAATATCAAGATTTTAATCTAAATCGTCAATAATGAATTTTAACCACATATTTTATAGGATCCATCACTTTCCAACCACACATTTCATCAACTTTTATCAAAAATTGCAAAAAATCTGATTTTAATCTTCACGGGACTTAATATAAGAAAAATAATCTGAAGGAAATTTTGGTTGGAGGGGTCCTCCCACAAGACAAATTGTATGGCTGGATGAACCGTTGACAGAAACAATTATTAAATCATTCAATTTGTTCAAAACCTAACGTTGACAAAGTCGTTCAATTAGATTCAATAATTAGCAAGCAAGTTTCCTGTACGACTTTCATGTTAAATTGACCTGTTTAGTGCATGTTTGAACCTGCAGAGTACATTTTAAAATAGTATATTAATGAAGAATGTGAGGTTAAAAATAAATGATTTTTTTTTGAATTGTGTGTAATATATTTTATTTAAAAATCTGTGATTGAAAAAGAAGAAAAAGAAAAATGTTTGAAAAAATAGAAATCAAACAATGTCTTCACCTCACATTTGAATTTTTATATTTAATTTGAAGATAAAAGAATTTCTTTTATGAATTGGCTGGATTATTAGCACAAAACGTCTATACATTTGAAATTCATTGTGCAAAACGTATCACCTTATATATATTTTTTATTATTTTCAATCATATTTACACATTTCATTACAGAAATTATCATTTCGATCCAATTTCTCAATAAAAACATCCTTATGATTTTTTTAAAAAGGTTATCTCAAATAAATTATTAAAAAAAAAAATTATCCTTTTTTCCTCCTCCTCCTCCACCACTATGAGAATTAAAAAAGATTCCATCTCAACACTCCTTCGGTCGAGTCTGTTGCACCGGACTTGCCTAATGTGGTTTACGTCTTCTGTGTGGTTTGCGGGCTACTGCACATGGAACGTGATTTACCTAGTGCACATTCACAGTGGTCGAGGCTCCGCGACGGTAGCGACTGCAGGTTCCTATATCGACAAAAAAAAAAGATTCCACATACAAAAACCCAAATAATTACAACAGTCAAAACAATTTTAATTGCGAGTTTTACAAAACCAACCAGATCAAACGCAAACTTCCTCGCATAATCCTCAGCCACCATTAACGCAGCAGTCGCCTGCTTGCTACCCTTTTCACCTGGGCCGACGCTGATTCCTCTCCCCACTCCTTACCATCTCCACCTCCAACCCCCACCACTTGAAATTTAGGAAAGGCGGGGGCAGGGGTCAGCCCACCTTAATCTGATCTCGCTACATTCGATACGGATAGTGTATCCTCTGGTAGTACTTCAGGAGTTCAAGAATGTGGTGAGGCCTCCCCAGGGTCGGACCTGTGTTTCACGGGGCTTGAGGTGAACTTCAAATTTTGGGCCCCTAAGTCATAGCAGACAATCTATTTTTTCATTTAAAAGAGTTTTACGGAACTAAAATTGTTAACTTAAATTTAACAATAAAGCAACAAATAAAAATAAAATATTCAAAATATTTATGTTGCAATCAAATAACAATACGAAGATGTTCTAACCGATCACTTAAATATAACTCGTCTTGCAGTTTTTGAGGCAAAAATATCAATCAATTTCGTATAGTCGAGTTGTTCAACCATTTCTTTTTCAATGGATAACATGACAAATCCATTCAATCTTTGCTGTGACATAGTTGATTGGAGATAAGTCTTGATCAATTTCAA
>CAIGRP010114959.1:0-46707 GCA_903798385.1 Fraxinus cuspidata | reverse complement strand
ATATATAAGACGTGCAACGCACATGTTTATTACTAGTATATCTAAAAGTACTATATAATTCATAAAATATCATTATAAATACCGTTTCCTATAATGACTCCTTTACACCTTTTGTAACCGAAATATAAAGAGCACACATTAATCTTGCATTAATTGCATCTTCATTTCAATAGCTATCTCATAAAAAAAAAATCAGAGGACGGTCACCACAACATGGGGATAAAGGCCTAATTGGATTTGTACGTCATCATGAATAATCAAACACCATTTCCACAATTCCTTCTACGGGTTTTTTCTATTCAGATTTTGGGGATTTCTTTTGTTGTTAAGATGTTTCACAAATTAAAATAATATCATAGAGTGCGATCAAATCAAATCGTTGATGAAGATTAACTACTCTATTCTATTATAATATTTTATTGGGTGAACTAGTTACAATCTATGTTATTGGAGTGTATCAACGTCTGAAATTATTTTTTTCGTAGCTTGAGAATAAGAACATAATTCACGAGAATAACAACATTCAAGTTCTTAACAATTCAAACTTAACCGGCCGAGACTAGTCCACCGAATCAAATATTATCCTCCTTAATCACTAATTATTAGGTTTTTCATTCATAATATGGTTCTCACTAGTCCGAAACAACTTTTTCTTGATACCAAAACTCATAATTTTACTCAATCTACATAATGAGTCCAATATTGATACGAAAAACCCACTCTATAAGTATTTAATTATTTCGGTCAAGTAAAAGGGAAAATAATAATTTCCATTTACTTCCCTTTATCCTTACAAATTTCAAAATCATTAAAAGAGATTAAAAAATTCTAAAATTCCCAATATAACATATTTACAAAAATTCAGGGTATTACGCCTTTTGTTCTTGCCCTTTGCAGTAGGACCCTTGGACAAAGCAAACTTCATATAGCAAAAATGGAATTAGAATTTGTGTAGTAGTACCCGGTGTAATTTACACTTTTATATTTGATAACAAATTTATGTCTAAAAATTCGTTTAAATAGTGTAAAATAACTTATTTTTCATCATATTTTTAAAATATAAATAAATAAAAATGCGAAAAGTATTTTTTTCTCATTTCAAAGCATGAAAACAAAATATTTTAATATAAATCATCATCAAGAATGATAATTACTAATTAATGTAAAGTTGAAGATAAGAATTTGACTGAAAAAATTAAGAAAATAATTGCTAAAGATAAGTAAAGTTGAGGAGTTTAACAGTTCAGAGATGAAATCTCACATTGAATAAATATAAAAATATAGACTAATTTAAAAGGGTTTTTGTTACTCCTCTTAATAAGGTTAACCTTTTAAGATGGAACAACAAGTCTTAACATAGTATCACAGCCCATTAAACTCTAACGAACGATTCGATCCGATTAAAACTAAAAAAAAATAAGGAAACGAATTTCAAGATTAGTCTGCTCAAACGAGTCACAATATTGTGGGGGCATATTAAGAGATAAAATTTCATATCGAATAAAAATGAAAATATAAACTAATTTATAAGGATTTGGGTTACTCCTATTAATAAAGTGGACCTTCTAAAATGAAATCCAAAATCTTTCCATTAACTACAATGAAAATGTAGTGTATAAATAAAAATTGTGATGAAAATAAACCACCCATTTTTATCATATCAAGGGGATAAATTGGCTAAGCTTAAAATTTAATTTAGGTTTACTATTAAGCCCATATTTGGTGGGGATTAAAATCAAATTTTTAGTAGATTTTGATAAATAAAAATTATGAAATATATTGTTAGAAAGTCGTGGATATCATAAAATATATGATTAAAATTAATTATTAACTTTAACTTAAATTAAAATCTAAATTTTATTTCCTACCAACTTGGGGCTAAATATAGTTGAGGAAATGGTGAAGAATAATTTGTCTAGGCCTTTATATCCACATCTTATAATTCTTCAAAAAATGTTTACTTTTTAATGAAAGTGCCAAAATACCTTTCCAATCACATTTCTTGCTCAACTATCCTATATTACTCCCTTAATATTTTTTCTCTTTTGTCTCTCATTTTTCTCCTACATTCATTCCTCACATTTGCTCTCTCTTTCATTTCGATACTCTACCAGAACCTCCCATAAAACCACACGTCATCGTTGCAAAGCACACATGTTGTTCTTGACACCATTGAATACTGTATTTCTAACTTGTGTCGAGAAGTAGTGGCGGACCCAACATTTTGAGTCAACACGGGTGGACGTCGACCGTGAACAACAATAAAATATTAAGAGCTCCGTTTGATGTTATTTTTTTACAAAAAAATGCATTTTAGAATAGTGATTTGATGGGGAATGTGTGGTTAAAAATAAAAAAATGTTTTGAATTTGAATGTATTATTATTTTATTGAAAAATGTGTTGTTGAAAAGAATAGAGAAAATGTATTTTGAAAATCAAGATCTAATATTTAAATATAATAATAATTTTATTCAAACTGAATATATATAATTATGTTGTAGAAATTAGCAATATTTACCAAATGATATTGTAACCAAGTTTTGTAAAATTCAAAGGAAGGGCACGGGTACAAATTTTTAAAATTGCATTAAAACCAATAAAATTTAACATATATTATTTTGGTAATTTTAGTGTTAAAGTTCAAAAAGTGCCATAATGGTCAAGCCTCCATTAGCTCAAGGAAAGGTCTCAGGTTCGAATTCAATAATTGAAGAGAACATATTAGAATTTTTACAATAGCATTAAAACGACTGAAATTTAACATATATAATTTTGGTAAGTTTAGTGTCAAAATTCATTAAGTGTCATAATGGTCAAGCTTCAATAATTTTAAGGAGAGGTCACAGGTTCTAAACTCCTCTTTATTGCTTTAATTTTTGTAAAAATTGTACAACTAAAAAACTTTACAATAAATAGGTTGAGATGAGATTCGAAATCGGGACCTCCAAAATAAATATGAAGGTTCTAACCAGCTAAGCTACAACAAATATTTGAATTTGAAATGAATTACCAGTTATATAATGTATAAGTTTATCTATTGTAAACAAAAAAAAAAAATGGTTCCGGCGGATCCAGCACGCACGGCCTTCGGGTGCTGGGTCCGCCCCTGTCAAGAAGAACCAATGTCTTGTCGTTCATCATCATGAAGAACAATTGTCCGTCGTTGCTGAGTTTCTTTTTGATAACCTAGATAGATGTTCATGTATGTTTAATGTGATTGTATACAAGTTATTTGTTGTTTTTTCTTGAAAAGTAAACATTTTATTTATTTTGTTGTATGTTTGGTGTTATTTTATTTTGAAAAAATGGCCAATTGTATGGATGATACATATGGGATGCTTGACGATTGATATAAAGATTGGAAAGAGATTGAAATGAGAGCCTCGTTCAATCTTGTTTTTTAAAATGTTGAACAATCTTGAAAAAGTTTGAAACAAAAAATAATTTATTTTCTTTTTGACATTTTCGAAAATCGTTGACTAAAGTTAATATTTGGTACTCAAAAAATAAGAAATTTATCAATCTGTCATGTTAACTCATCATTAAAGTTGCAAACATGAAAGAAACTTATTTAGGATCTTGCTACATGTACATAAATTTTTACATAAGATATTACATAATGTCACTTGACGCTCTACCATTGTCAGTTTAAAACACAGTCAACTTTTTCATTCAATTTTTTCCCTCCACATAATTTTATGTAATCCTTTATATACCATTTTTTAATACAAGTAACATAATTCACTATTTTATTCTGAATTTGTTTCTATTTCTTAATACGTATATGTTAGAAATCGTGTCTTGCCATCATATATAGCTACGTCGACTAATGATCTCTTGAAAAAATCCAAACATGATAGTTACACCACAATTTTCGACATGATCATTTGACATGAGATGATATGAAGTTTTATATTTTTACCGATTCTAAATATGCACAATCTTTATGATTAAGGTGATAATACTATACATTGGAATTATGGTTATAAAATCAAAAGTTACAACATCGAAAAAAAATCAAATGGAAAATGAGAACTTAAAAGATTCAAAGAGACTTGTTACGATTCGCCACGTGGCAAATACACTGAAGCCCCTTTTGCCGATGACACATGGCATCCCGCGTGGTGTGCATGGCACCTACCAAAGTCCATTAACTCTGGAGCATCGAAGCCCACTTTCATTGAAGCGGTCTCTTACGAGAATAGCCCTGCCAAAGCCCCTTCACCAAAGTTAAATTTGAAGCTCAACCATGACGAAGTGACAACTCTCATTTGAAGGTCCTGAATTTACAAAATATTGTTGAAATAATTGATTGGACTCTTATAATGAGTAAAAGGTTAAAGTCTTGTTAGCATAGGTTATAGGGTGACCCTTTTTTTGGGAACATTTAATGGGGCCACGAAGTAGTTAGGTCAATATTGATACCTAAGATAAGATACTTCGATTAAGAAGATGATGACACGTGTCCCCTCATGAAAAGACTCAAGCAGCAGCCTAAGTAGGTCAGCGCCAACCCTACCACCATCATAGGCATGGTAGGATGAGGGTAGATGTTCAACTCACTCGGGAGATAGCAAAAATGACAGCTAACATGAGAAATATCACCTACCAAAACATGGATGTGCAAGAACTCCTCATGCAAATGCAAAGCCAGAGAGGTCTTCCAATTCATCATTTTGTACATTAAGGACACTATCCACTTGAGGATGAAGTACAAAGCTGAGGGCCCCATTCCCCCGATAGGCTAGAGAAGTCTGCCCCCTTGAAAGGGAGGTGGGAGTTGATATCTCCTCAAACTATGCTTGTGGCCGACCCACCGAGGCCCATATTGACATAGAGGATAATTTTCCTCTTGAGTACAAGTTAGAACATATGTTGCAAAGGTCTGTTAGTGTGTTTGACAACATCAACCTCGAGGGAACTAGGCACAAGCCATCCCGCCACCTCCCCTACTTAGAAATAGGCCATAACCACCACCTCTTGTGGCCCGACAACAAGAGGAGAGGCAAGGACATGCCCCTTGTGTTGTCCCGCCTAGAAATAAGCACTACATAACGGAGGAAGTGGTGATGGATCAAGCAGGCCCATCTCATCCTCCACCTATATATCAGGTTGATGAAGAGAAGGACTCGAATGAACCTTAAAGATTTTGTGACCTTGATGACGACGATGAAAATTTGTCTTTTTCACAAGAACTGAGAAATATCTCTGTCTTGAGCCACTATATACCGCCAAAGATACCAAAGTATGATGGAAGATGTGACCCGACTAAACACTTGAACAGTTACAAAACACACATGAGCTTGAGAGGCGCCAATCCCACCGTAAAATGCAAGGCCTTCTACCTGACTTTAAGCGGAGTGACAAAAATTTGGTACGGTAGATTATCCCCACGGAGTATTAAGAGCCGCCAGAGTTTAAAAGTACATTCATGAAATGATTTATTGTAAGGAAAGAGAAGCTCCTATCCAACGTCTCCAGGACATGAGAAAGTAGCCTGGGAAGACGTTGAATAGCTGATGAGATGACATTTGCTTGCAAGTCACTGACATGGAGGCATTGTTAGCACTACGGGCAGGTTAAACATGAACACATTCTTCTAGAGAGATGTGCAAAATCAGGACCCCAACAGCTATGATGCTCTACTATGAATGATGAGACAAGAGATCATCGATGATGAGTTAATTAACCACCGAAATAGAGTCAGCAGGGGTCTATCTCTACAAAGATACCATAGAAGAGGACCTACCTTTCATTTAATGGACCACCAATGAAATCAGACTAGTAATGAAAGCGTTCCCAATTCAGGGCAAGTACTTGCCTTAGTCACATTGAACCCAGTGCCCATGCTAGTTTACTAGGATATAACCCCCGAAACAACAAACGATAAACTGGGTCCGAACAACTGGCCCACCCAAAGAAGAAGAGGTCGAGATGGGGTTTGGAATCTAGAAATAGACTGAACACCCCTCAATATTGTACCGATCATTATTCCTACAACCATGACACAGCAGATTGTAGAAACATAGCCCAATACCTTAGGTAAATAAATCCTCGAAACAACCAAAGAAATGATCACCCTCCCTCCTGGGAATATGCGCCCACCTAGATATGATCGAAGACCTAGGCATGAAGAGGCTAGACGCTCTTGTCAGGAGCTACCCTACAATGGAGGAAGAAGTGCGATAGAAAAAGGCGTAGGGACTCCAAATCTAACATTGAAGACGCTCATATCTATGAAATTGATACGATTTTTGGAGGACCCTACGTTGGGAGCAATACAAGAAATTCCCAAAGGAACTATGCTAGAGAAACCAATGACCCTCTAATTACCAGCTACATAGTAAATAATAGTTCCCAAAAAAGGAAACTACCACCCATCGCTTTCACCTAGGAATATGTTGAGGATGTACACTTTCCTTATTGTGACGCCCTCGTGGTAAGGGCTGTTGTGGCTCGCAATGGGCTGAAACGAATGCTAATGGATAACGATAGCTCTGTTACATCCTTTCTGGAGCTACTTTTGACAAGATGATCATCGATCATGATTTAACTCTCAAGGGGAAAAATAACCGTTGTGGTGAAAATGGGAGAGCCAACCAGATAGCTCTAAACTTCATGGAATTCTTGGTAGTGAATAACTGGTCAGCTTTCCATGGGGTGCTAGGTAGACCCGTCCTAAAAGACTTATGGGCCGTCACCTCCATTCATTTTATATGCATGAAATTTCTTACTGAACATGGGATTACCACAGTTAGGAATGACCAAAGAGGAGCACGAAAATGCTACTTGAACTCGATAAGAAATGCCAAACTTAAGGATGTCAATGTGGTACAAATGGATACTGACATGATAGATGCCTCATGATGAAAAAATTCTGGACAGGAAGACGTCGAGATGATGGATGCCCTTGAGTAGAGAATCATGCTTGATGAATTGGACCCCTATATTATTGAGTCCGTATCCCAAGTAACCCTAGTAGAGGAGCGAAAAAGATTTTTCGCAGATTCTCAAGACCCGACCAAGGTATTGTAGTTGGGAAAAGAACTGCCATCAAGCCAAAAGAAAGTTTCAAGGACTTTTTGTGTAAAGTTTTTGATGTCTTTAGAGGCACGAGGACATGGTAAGAATTGACCCAAATGTCAATTACCACGACCTAAAAATTAATCCTACGATTGTCTCTCAGAAGAGAGATATTCTCAACTCTCAACCTAGAGAGATATGAAGCTCTGAAGGAGAAAGTAAAAAAAAAAAATAGTAAAGAATGGCTTCATCGGAATGGTATTTACCCGAAATGGGTCTCAAACCCAGTTTTGGAAAAGAAACACAATGGTAAATGGAGAGTGTGTATAGATTTTTCCAACTTCAACCAAGATTATCCTAAGGACAGTTTTCTCTTCCAAGGATAGACCAACTTGTGGACACCACTGCGGGCATGAGCTTTATGGATGCCTACTCAGATTATAATCAAACCCCCATGCACCCGACATATGAGAAAAACACCTCTTTCGTCACTAATAGAGGTCTTTATTGCTCAGGATGATGTCCTTCAGGATGAAAAATACCGGTGCCACCTATTAGAGGGTTGTTAACAAAATTTTTCCAAACTTATTGGCAAAACAATGGAGGTATACGTGGATGACATGCTTGTGAAGAGCTTAAAGGCAAGTGACTATGTAATGCACCTGGATGAAACTTTTTAAATTCTACGAAGGTACAAAATGAGGTTGAACTCCCTTAAGTGTGCATTTGGTGTTGCCTCCGGAAAATTTTTAGGATACATGGTCAACCAGAGGGGCATAGAAGCTAATCCAGAAAAAAAAAATCCAAGCCTTGATTGAGATGAGGTCCCCTAAAAAATCAAATGAGGTGCAAAGCTTAAAAGGGACAAGTGAATGCTTTAAGCCGTTTCATCTCAAAGGCCACCGACAAATGTCTTCCTTTCTTTAAGATCTTAAAAAGGGCTAAAAGGTTCAAATGGATGGAGGAATGTGAAGAGGCCTTCCAGGGGTTGAAAACACTCCTAGGGCAGGCTCCACTCCTCTCAAAACCCAAGTCTGGAGAGGCCCTATAACACTATTTGATTGTCTCCAATGAGGCCATTAGCGCAGTTCTCGTAAGAGAAGAAGGTACCCTCCAGTTACATGTTTACTACGTCAACAATGCACTTTTGGTAGCCGGAACCCACTACCTCAAGCCTTTATCGGTGCATCTAGAAAGTTGAGGCTATACTTCCAAGCTCACACAATACTTGTGTTATCCAACTTCCCGTTCAAGTATGTGCTTCAGAAACCCGATGCTTTGGAAATGTTGCTTAAATTGGCAGTTAAGCTCAGCGAGTTTGATATTGTTTTCAAACACGGACGACTATCAAAGGCCAGGCCATTGCAGACTTCGTAGTGGAATTTGTCAACATCCCGAAGATGGAAGCAATAATGGAGCCCGCAGAACCTCTCATGTGGAACGTATTCGTGGATGGTTCATCAGGAGATATAGGCTCAGGAGCAGATGTGGTTCTAGTTAGCCCCGAGGGACATAAGCTCAACTGCATAGTGAGATTCAGGGTTTAAGGCTACCAAAAATGTAGCTGAATATGAGGCACTAATGGCCGGTCTAAGGTTGGTTAAAGAAATGCAAGTGAAGATGTTGCTTATTAACAGTGACTCCCAACTAATAGTTAGTTAAGTTAATGGAAACTTCCTAATAAAGGACAAGGGCATGGTCGCGTACCTCAAATTGGTGATGGATCTACTCACATCTTTCGAAAAATTCAAATTATACCAAATCCCAAATATTGAAAATGCCCACGCTGATGCCTTGTCCAAGATAGCTAGTAGCAATGATTCAGAACTACTATCGATTGTGTCGATCGAAACCCTCCACTGCTTAGGGAAAAGAGGTAATGTGGGTAGAAGGAATGCCTACATATATATAACTTGTAGTAGCTTTCCTTAAAGATCAAGATCTTCGGGACAACAAAGAAGAAGCCTACAAACTTAAGAGAAGGGCAGCCTACTTTATATTCTAGGATGACGTGTTCTACAAAGACGTTTTTCCTTATCCCTCATTCGATGCATTGGAGGTGAGAAAGCCACCTACATCCTCCGTGAAATTCATGAAGGAGTTTGTGGAAACCATGCTGGACCACTCGCGTTGGCATAAAAATTACTACGGCAGGGGTACTATTGGCCCACTTTGAAAAAAGACGTGATCGAATTTGTTCGAAAGTGCGATAAATATCAACGTTTCTCTCATATCCAAATACAAAATTCTCAAGAACTAACAGCAGTATCTAGCTCATGGTCATTCGTCAAATGGAAAATCGACCTTATAGGCCCTTTATATCTTATCATTGATTACTTCACCAAATGGGTTGAAGTTGAACCTCTGGCCAAAATTACTGAAGCCAACACTTCCATGTTCTTGTAGAAGAATATTGTATAACAGTTCAAAATTCTCCATTCAATTATCTCAGATAATGGGCGTCAATTCGATAACAAAAAAGTTAGGGACATGTGTGATGAACTGGGAATGAAAAAGCATTTTTCAATACCTCTTTACCCCCAAGTAAATGGTCAAGTAGAGGTCGTAAACAAAACTATCAAGTATACTTTGAAAAGAAAACTTGACACTTCCAAATGAGCATGGGTCGATGAACTGCCACAACTATTGTGGGCAATCCGAACTATTATCTAAACCCTAACAGGAGAAACCCCTTTCTTAATGGCATACGATGCTAAAGCAATTAGCCTAGTAGAAGTCGGATTACCCTTTTCTCGTCAGTTGCAATTCAATGAAACATCCAACGATGAGTTGAGAAGATACGAGCTCGATTTTCTCAATGAAATGAGGGATAAATTTTAAATAAAACTAGCCACTCATGAAAGAAAGATGACATGTTACTACAACGCGAGAGTTAAGAAAAGGTCCTTCTGGATAAATGACCTAGTGATTTGAAGAGTTTTCCCATCTTAAAAAGAGCTAGCGGTAGGTACTAGCGCCAAACGAGAAAGTCCTATACTGCTTCAAAAAAGAACTACGACTTGACACTTATTGGATATAAGACCTAGATGGAAAAATGCAACATTGCCCGTGGAACATAGAGCATCTTAGGATATATCACTGATGAGTGAGCTTTATGGTGAAAGATCATTCCCAGCCTTTGTAAATATTTTGAAGTGATTCAATAAAAGCGCATTTTGTTTAAAGAGACTTAAAGTACAAGCCTCACATGACGAAGTTGAACGTCATGGAAGAAACCCCTACATGGATGAACCATCAATTATGTATGAAAGCGTGGACGCCTTGGAGGAGAGGATCAGATCCCAAAGGGGATTACCTTATTGGTCCACTGAGACATATAATAAAAGCCTCCCATGACAAAGCCGAACATCATAGGAGAAGCCCATACATGAATAAACCATCCACCATGTATGGAAGCATGGGCACCTCGAAGGAGATGATCAAATTCCAAAGAGTATCACCTCATTGGTTCTCCGAGGTGTACATTACAAACTTCCCATGACAAAACTGCACGTCATGGGAGAAACCCCTACATAGATGAATCATCCACCATTACGGAAGCGTGTACACTTTAGAGGAGATGATCAAATCTTAAATTGGATTACCTCATTGATCCTCTGAGGCATACAACACAAACCTCTCATGAAGAAACTAAACGTCATGAGAGAAACCCTTACATGGATGAACTATCCACCATGTATGGAAGCGTGGACACCTTGGAGAAGAGGATCAGATTCCAAAGAGGATTGCCTCATTGGTCCTTTGAGGCGTACATCACATGCTTCCCATAGTGAAGCTCAATGTCATTGTAGAAGGCCCTATGTAAATGAACCATCCACCATGTATAGAACCATGGGCGCCTAGAAGAAGAGGGTCAGACCCCAAAAAGGACTACCTTATTGGATTTCCAAGGTGTACAACATGTCTCCCACGAAGAAGCTGAACATCTTGGGAGAAGTGGAAACAATATTGAAAAACGTATTTGAAGTTCTATGTGTTCTCAAGATTAATGATGTTTGAAATGTTTGAAAGATCATTCATTTTTGGAGGTCATCATATTTACTTCAGTTTAACTTGCAAGTTATATTTTTTAAGTTATGCACCTTATGGAGGCCCCAACACTTCGAAGTTGAATTATATTTGTTATGAAGTTTAGTTCAATAATCGAAAATAAGAAAATAGAGAAACATGTACTTCATTGATAAAGAAATTTGTACAAGTGAGGGCATCAGCCATTATATAGAAAATAAAATAAAAATCCTATACTATGCCGAAAGTGGCAGGGAGTCTGATGCCTCAGTAGTAGGCTCTTCAGCAGCTAGTGCTTTTTGCCCTAAAGTTTCATCCTCAAGAGCACTCCCTTGTTCAGTTTTTGTACATTCAGCTTCGACTGGATCATCATCATGGGTCTGAGACACCTCCTTCAAGAACTCTGCATTCATTTTAGAAGCATTGAGTTCTGGGAAAAGCTCCCCTACCCAGTCTAGTCCCACAACGTAAGCGAACTTCCTACAATAGGCACCGAAGCGTTGGTACTCTTTCGTAAAGTGGAACTTGGCAATGTAATCCTTCATTGCCTCCTCACTTGCTTTCTGAGCACTAGCCTTGGACTGTTTAGCTTCCTGCACATAGTATTTTATTTAGGGCTCCAGAAACCCATTCGCGTCATTGAGCCCAACATGCTCTAAATTGGCATTCTCCAGAGCTTTGGTAGTTAGCTTCTAATGATTGTTTGAAGTTTCAACCTTCTTTATCAAGGAATCCTCTTTACACTGGAATTCACGGACTTCCCTATTCAGAGCTTCGATCTCTACTAAAGTAAAATCCAACTTAGCTGCTTCTTTAGTTCGCTGGACCTTCAGCGCTTTAGCCTTATCTTCTATTCTTTTCATTTCTTCTTGTGCCGAGGTTAACTTTTCAATCGATTCCCAGTTGCATATTTAAATGTCCTTCAGCACTTCTTGGCATTCCAAGGCGACCCCAAAGGCCATGGCACTTTGGGTCACCAATGTCATCGTCAGATCCATCGCATCACATGTGGAGACATGGTTTTCTACTTATGAGTTCAAAACTTGTAAAAAATTGATGTGGCATCCTGAACTTTATGTGGCAGCATGTCCATCACCGTTGGGACAATCTCCTTATCCTGTCCAGCCAAAAATCTTCTTGATTTTTGAGGGTCCTCACAACTGGAGCCTTCTTTGCAGTTTCGGAGGTTTGCTCTACCTCCTTCACAGCCTCTTTACCGGCCTTCTTTACCTTTTAAGCCTTTGCAGCAATGAAGGAATCCTGTAACAGTATCAGATGTGGAGGATGTAGGGTCTGCTTGGCGGCCGTTGTGGCACTTGTGTCGAACTTCTCAGAAGCAGGGCCAGTGCCATGGGACAGTTTCCTTTTCTTTTAGGGCTCCTCCACATTCCCTTTGCCCTTATTAACTTTCTGGACCCCTTATCTTCATTTCTCTCAGCATGTTCTTTGCCGAGGCATTCCAGTTTATCTCTGAAATGATTGGCACCTCCGGAGGATGGCTTCAAGGCCCGAGAGCTCACTGTGGAAGCGGCCGTCAATATAGAAATCATGTTAGGCATGGGGTACTTCTCCCTCCCCAAGTTATCTGCAAGCAACAAAAGCTGTTAAAATCAATCCAATCAATCACGAAGTATCTACATAGAGCTTCGGTATTTACCTTTTGAAGCCATTAATCCAAAGTCAAGGAAGAACTTGCTACGATCAATTAGGTAGTTGAAGTGGCGTGACCTCTGATGAAGTCTACAGATGTCTTCAATGACGTCCCACTAAGCCTGGGAGAGTTCAAAGAGAGTCCCTGAAACTGAAAACCAAGGACCATGAGATAAAGTTATAAGCAAATGACAATATTTAGAAAAAGAAACTCACGGTTTCAGAGTACCGGGTCGGCATTGTACAAGTTGGGGCTTTATCTCCCTTAAGCATCTGCTACTTATCCCTGACCTAGAACCATGACTCTTTCCACCTTTTTTTTTTATAGAAAATGGCATGCCTATTACAAAAGGGGCATGGCCACCTCCAATAAGTCATGTAATACCACCCCTTAAACCCCCCTTTCCCAAGTACCCAGGGTTGAAAAAGAGTTTGGAAGACATGAATGAGCATATCCTCTCCAAGCAAAGTCTCCTTCCACGGGAAATATACCCCAAATCAACTGGCTTCGCCCATTTGGAAATAATTGGTTGGGAGCCAACATATGGGACCTCAAAATCGCCCTGAAAAATGGGTGCAGAGGTAAATGCATACCAACCCAAAAAATATTCCCTAATTACCACACAAGCCGACCTTAGACAACAGGCACATTCTCCTCAGGTTTTAAAAGTTCTATAGAATCTAAGATTCTATACTTTTTCCTAAGTTCAAATAATTTGGCAAAGGTCATAACATAAGGGATTTTTGTAGCCCCCACCCCGATTCGTAATCGATGGAACCTTCACTTATGGAGAAAAAACCTTCGTCTGACCCCACTAGACATGGCCTACTCCCTAACCTTCGCAATGGTTACCCTCCCACTGCTAGCACTAGAACCAGAAGCTATATGGGACCTCAACATCGCCCTGAAAAATGGGTGCAGAGGTAAATGCATACCAACCCTAAAAAAAATCCCTAATTACCACACAAGCCGACCTTAGACAACAGGCACATTCGTGGGCCTCAGGTTTTAAGAGTTCTATAGAATCTAAGATTCTATACTTTTTCCTAAGTTCAAATAATTTGGCAAAGGTCATAACATAAGGGATTTTTGTAGCCCCCACCCCGATTCGTAATCGATGGAACCTTCACTTATGGAGAAAAAACCTTCGTCTGATCCCACTAGACATGGCCTACTCCCTAACCTTCGCAGTGGTTACCCTCCCACTGTTAGCACTAGAACCAGAGGCTATTGAAATTGAAAAAAGATGGAATGAAGGATGGGAAAACAAAGAAATTATAGAAAATTACCTAAATAAAAAGAAGCTCTAAAAACGTAACGTAGCCAGAGAACATAAATGCCCGTAAATTGTTTTTGATTGATCGAGAGATTTGAAGATTATTGAAACACTGATACAATGACATGATTTTGGCTTTTATAGGAAGAGGGGAAGAAGCTCAGCCATTAGATCTATATCAATTTCATTTGTAGCGTCCATTGTTAACCGCATCCGAGACGTTGAATTCAAACAGTTTTTCTTATTAACGCCTCATATTGATGGGTGTAACTCACACACAAGCCTCGACGTGGCCATCATTCAATATGTAACGGATGTACATGTATTGGAAGTCGAAACACTTTAGTTTTCTTTTCTTAGTAACGTACAAAAAATCAAATCATTAGCACTATTATCAAAAGTATGCTTTATTTCAATTATAACAAGGAGTTTCAGCATTTCAGCACCTCTCTTCTTCGGCTCACCAAACAAATTTCAGCTATTCCAATTAAAATAAGGAGTTTCAGCAATTCAGCACTTCCCTACTTTGGCTCACCAAACAAATTTTAGTTATTCCAATTAAAACAAGGAATTTCAGTAGTTCAGCACTTCCCTGCTTCGGCTTTTCAGCTATTACAATTAAAACAGTGAGCTTCAATTGTTCAGCACTTCCCTGTTTTGGCACACCAAACAAAATTCAGCAGTTTCAATTAAAACAAGGAGCTCTAGCAGTTTAGCACTTCCCTACTTCGGCTTACTAAACAAATTTCAGCAGTCGGCACTACTTAAGGATAAGACGACATGCAAGAATCAGGTTCAACTTCGAACCCCAACTATAATATCAACATCTACACTTGAACTTATGGGATTATTGTTATGCTTCACCATCCGGCATCCCACGTGGTCGATCCACCTAAACTCCTTTTGTCGAGGCCAAATGGCATCCCACGTGGAGTGTATGTGACCTACCAAAGTCCATTAAATCTAGAGCACTGGAGCCCACTTTCACTGATGCATATGCTTTTTCGCCGAAGTTAAATCTAAGGCTATGCAGAAGTGGTGAGGCTCAACGAAGTTAAATCCGAAGTTCAACCACAATGAAGTGACGTAGCAAATTTGAAAATCTTGAATTTACGAAATCTTGTTGGAATGATTGATTGGACTCTTGTAATGAGTAAAAGGCCAAAGTATTGTCAACATAGGTTATAAGGTGGATATCCCTTTTTGGGAACATTTAATGCGCTACATACTAGTTGGTCAATATTGATACCTAGGATAAGATGCTTCGATTAAGGATATGAGGTCACGTGTCCCCTCATCCAATGGTTACCATTTCATATGTAACACTATAATATTCCTCCCTTGGGTCATTTGGGGGTAATGCTAATACATCAATCACAAGCTATATATTCTCTCCTTTTTAGTTTGATCTTTTGTTGCTAAAGTTAGATATTTGATCTTGATCTTTAGTTTGATTTTTGTTGATCGTTCCTTATCTTGCAACTTCGCTCGTATATCTTGTCGGTGCCTGAACATATTTGTCTCGTGTAATCAGTTTCTCCCACGTTCAAATTCGAGATATTATCGACTAATAATCTGTCTACACGTGTCGGAATTATCTCGTGTGGACAGGATTAGGTCCAGTATCTGTTGTCCACGTCAATGGCACAAAAAATGAGGTCAACAAGACTAGACAGAATCAAATATATAGTCCTTTGTTTCAGAGGGAACATTTATAGAAATTTCTATCTGAAGACCTTGTGCAATTCACAATCATTGTGGAGATTTGTTAAGAATTTTCTTTGCATTGTAATAAAATAGGAATTGAATTTGTTTGTCCTATGCATTGTAAAAGTGCATTTGTAAAATTCACTTCCTACATCGAATAGCCAACCTCATTCACGCCTACAAATCGAAGTCCATCTCTCATTTCCCCATTTTTCTCTCTAATCTCTCTAAAGTCAGGATGGTGATATATTTGACCGTTGGGCCTTTTCGATCGACCGTTGCATGTTAACCATTTCATGTCAATCGTCTCGACAGGTTTTGCCAATTTTCACGTTGTGGCCTTGTTTGATCCGTTTCGAATATTTTGACAAATGTTGACTTTTGGAAGGTGTTTTTAACTAGTATTAAAGGTAAATGATGTTTTAAAATATATGATCTAAGTTCATACATTGTTTTGAAAATCAATTTTACTTTTGATCTAAACATTTTATCAAAATAACTTTTAGTGCATAAAATAACTTTTAATGCATAAAAAGATTTTTTAAGGTTTTATCATTCATTGCTAAAGAACAAAGTATTAGTACTTTTACATTTGAATTACGAAATCTAATTTTTGATATTGTTTCGAAGTTTGGCTCTTAAGCTCTCGTCTTGATTTTTATTTTATTTTATTTTTATGTTTGACTCTTAAGTTCTTGATCTTTCTTTGACATTTGTCTTTTCAAATATTTTCTTGATGGATTTGTCTTGAATGTGTGACGTCGATCTTGACCTTCTACATAAGTCCGATTTGTGATAGTCTTGATTTGATCTTTTGATGACGATCGATCAATTTATTATTGGGTGCTTTGAAGATATAATCACTTTAAATTTAATTGTCAGTGAACAAGATTAACTTGTTTATTATAATCAAAACTTTTTGATTATAATCAATCATAGAACAACAAGTAGGATCTTATGTTTTAACTTTTCATGTGAAGTTGCATATGTAATTATTTGTGTATTGAAAATTTTCGAATATACATCATTACGAAATAAATATTCAAGATTTACTATGTGATTTATATTACTTTGTGATATGGTTAATATTTTGAGAAATACTATATACTCAAATTTAGACTCAATATATTCTTTGTAACTGAAGTTAATTTTAATTACCCTAGTATTAAGCTAGTCAATTATTGCTGTTTCTAAATCATCTCAGAATTTAAAAAAAAAAAGTTCATTGGTCAAACTATAATACATGCTTTTTGGGAAAAAACAATCATCTCTCTCTCTCTCTCCCTCTCTCTCCCTCCCCCCTCTCTCTGAATCCATCTAGTATGAATGTTCCCTTGTTGTAGAAATACATAATTTTCTATTTTAGGACTCAATAATTTTCTGATTCACGATTCAGTAATCCATTCGAATACGCATGCTTTGCAAAAACATATGTGTGCCATCTATTATGATTTATAGATTTTGGGTAATTGGGCTTATTTGGTGGCACATATAGAGCTCACAATTGATTATTCAGTATGAGTGATGTTATTTACATATTTTTTTTTAATTTTACTATATTTTTAACCGTATATCTTGAATTAAATTAATGACGGAAATTCCTGAAATTGTATCAAATACTAGGTAAGGGGATCAATTTCCTTAATTGTGTGTTAAATGCTATCTGAGGGTTAAACTCAATGTAAAGTGATCTAATAAAGAATTATAAGTTATGGACTTTGAGCGTCCAAATATTGTATAAGCCTAAATATGTGTAGAAACTAGATTTTTTTTGGTTGTATTACATGATGAGTTGAAATACATATAAAAATATATATAGTTTATGGTCCCCAATTCATATGTGATTTTTTCATTTTTCGTGTCATCCCATCAACACAAGAATAACAAGAGAAAATGTATTGAAAATGAAGATCAAGAACCCGCAAGCAAGAATCAAGAACAAACAATCAAGAAAACAATATTAAAGATCAAGAAGTCAAATAAGAGATTGCAATTTCATCTTCAATATTCAATACTATGGATCAAGGTATATTTCACAATTTTAATTATCTTGGTGATTTGACATGGAGGATCTTGGCAATAAAGTTTTGGATTTTCTAAATCAAGATTCACAAACTTTCATATTCTAACAAGTGATATCATAACCAATCTATGTTAAACTATTGAGATTCAAGAAAGAATTTTAGGGATAAAATTCGTAATTTATATTATGCAATTTTGGAAAGCGGATTTTACCCCTGAATTTCGAAATTTTGGATTTTCTGAAAAAAAAAATTCGAAATTTAGGAATTGTTATGGCACTGTTATCACTCGCCATGCTCTGAGTTGGAGCTCGAGCGGTCATAACAGTGACTCTGCAGCTTGTTAGCCGTGAGGCTAATGCTTGAGTGACAAAGTGAGCGCTTGCTAGCCGTGAGGATAGCACTTGAGCGCTCAAAGTAGGAACTCCAAGGCTTGCCTAGTGCCAGGATGTGCTCGATTGATGGTTTTGTCGCTCGCCTAGCGCTTGAGCGACGGTATCATCCAACCATAATGTGAGTTTTCGAAAAATTTCTTTTACAGTAATAATTAAATTCAAGTCTTACTACTTAAAGTTTTTTCCGGATGTCTAATATTCAAAAATAGGTTGATTGAAACAATATGTTATCAAAGTAACATTTCTTGTATAAATTAATTTATTTGGAATATCTTATGCTTGTGTGTATGTAATTCACGCAGATATTGATCAGCCTAAAGAAAGGCAAGTATTCGGCTGAATTACATACACACTTTTGGAAATAAACATGTGATAATTGCAAAATTTTTTTAGAACAAGAAATCGGTCCAAAAATATATTTATTGTTTGATATAGTTTATTTTCAATATTTGATTATCGCACCAAGAGTACCACTTATAGTTGATTTTCCTGTTGAAAAACTAAATATCAACATTATGTTCGAACTCTTGAGATGAGGCCCACCATTATTTAAATTTATTGATTTTTTATTACGAATTTTCATATGAACGTGTATTTTTTTTATTTTGTTCTTTATTCAATTAATTCATTTGCTTCTTCGATTTCTGCTAGCATTAACTCAATTATTGTACTTAATGGAATCGACTTTAAGGATTGAAAGAGAACGTTTATATCGTTCTTGGCTACATGAGTTTAGGCCTTGCATTAAGGATTGAACATCTTGCTGCACTTACAGATAAAAGTTTTGATGATGAAAAACGGACTTTGATAAGTGTGACCATTTAAACCGCACGAATATTATAATTATAAAGCGTAAAATTCCAAAATCATTTTTAGGGCAATGTTTCTAAAAATTCTATTTTAATGCCAGAAACAGAAGCTATGACATATAAGTAAACCCCAATCAAACTTTTCAAAACTACTTTAAAGAATTTGTAAGGGACTTTTTATTTTTAAAGAGTATATTTTACAATCTAAAGAATATACGGACTTAAGAGTAAAAAAAAATAAGTCCTACAACAAACTCTTTATATTTAGTATTTAATTTTAGTAATCCCAAAAAATATTATTTTTTTCTATCTTTTATTTTCACTAACTTTCCTCGAAATTATTATATTACTTTTTTTTATTGAAAATTGAAATACATTGAATACATTTAATTATACAGAATGTGTTTTCGCTCTCTAAAATTGGAGAGTCAAACCCACTCTCTAAATTAAGAGCATCTACAAGAAGTTTTTTAAACATCGAATCTCTGTTTTAAAGAGCAAGCTCTTAAAATTATGTTACAAGATTTTCTTTAAATTAATATTTTAAATTAAAATATTAATTTAAAGAGTTTATTGAAGTATAATTTTAAAGTTTGACTTTTTAAATTAGAGAATCTCTTATGTTTAAAAAATATTTTGAAAATACTCTTATATTACTTGTATTGACATTTCTATCATCAATATCCATTTCATGTTTTTAATATTTAATGAGCTATCACCACCAAGCCCCATGTGACCCAAATTATTCCAAAAATTTATTATTCTCTTTTAATTTTAATCAAACAATCTTCTATAAAATAATATTACACGTAAATTGAAAACTTTTTTTTCTTTTTCAATAACACATTTTTCAAAAAAAAATTATTTTAAAAATTATAATTTCAAATAATGAAGTTCAAACAGGGGCTAAGATCATATCAATAATTATAATTATAAACAAATCTCACTCTATTCCCCACCTCCTTATCAGGTTCCATTAATAGCCAGTCATATAATCTAGTCGCAGGGGCATTGTTGTCTATTTAGTTGAATAATATACCTCCCATAGAAACCAAAGTTACTCTAGAAGACAAAAAAAATATAATTGTCAATTCACAACTCATACCTCGATAAAATCAAAAGTCCTGAAATAGGAAGGTCACTATAGGAAATGCAATACCACCCACGCGTCATATATCTATATGGCTGTCGGCTCTTTTCAGTAATTTAAGAAAACATCTAGCCAATAGGCTTCATCCACGTTTCAATACACACCAAAACCAGAAAACAGCTGTTCTTGAACAAGCGGTTTTGCAGTTCTCACCTCCCACTTGTAATAATACTTTCCTTATATAGTAGTACTCTGAAACTGCGATTGCGAAGACTGCTTTTGTATTACACGTAGAGTAAGTATTTTCATTTTCTTTTTTCATTTATTTTCTTGGTAAACCACCTTACTGTCTGCTTCCAAGAGTTGTGTATATAGATATGAATTATTTGGGTTTTTCTGTGTTTTTTGTGGGTTTACATGGAATAAATTATTGTACATGTAGAGAGAGAAATTAAAGAATAATAATGGGGAGAGGGAAGATAGTGATAAGGAGGATCGATAACTCGACGAGCCGGCAAGTGACATTTTCGAAGAGGAGAAATGGGCTCTTGAAGAAGGCTAAGGAACTTGCGATCTTGTGCGATGCTGAGGTCGGAGTCGTCATCTTCTCCAGCACTGCCAAGCTCTATGAATTTGGCAGCACCAGGTCCTAAATTATTCTTTTGTTTACCATCTTCTCTATGATCACAAACTTACAAGTTCTGATAATTTCGAGACTGTCTGCGATTTTGTAGCTTGCTATTCTCCAAGATCTGCGTGTGGTGCAATAAATAGCTATGTTTATGTATTCTAATTATGAGAATTATTGGCTAAATAATTTTAAAATGTTGTAGGTTTTTCTTTTGCATAACTAGATGGCTAAGTCTGTGCACAATATTTGGTTTTTATTGCTTTTTATTTGTGAATTATGGGTGCCAAAGGTTTACTGCAACCAATTACCCACCAGAAGTTAGAGATACTGATGTTTTGCAAACAGAAAATGCACTGGATATGAAAGATTATGGCATGTTTGGTAGGAGGATTAGACATTATTAGTAATGAAAAAATTGAGTTAAAAACGTGTATTGTTTAATCTTGTCTACTAGCACGTTGTTTTGCGATTGCCGTGTATTATTCTGCCCAATTCTGCTATGCTGCAAGGATGTTTTCGAGAGAGCACATTCATATGGGTCCACTCTCATGTGAGTATATGTCAACCAATGTGTCATTTTTTTTTTTTTTTGCAAAAGAGCTTAATTCTTATTCTACCTAGTCCACTAGCCTTTTCTTATTAATCCCGTTTAAAGAATTTAGGGTCCACTCCTTCAATCAAATGTACCTCCCTCTTATGCTAGCTTGGAAAGGTTCCACAATAGTTGAATTCTTGTCCACTTTATTCATTCTATTGACTCTTCCATGTGTAAGAGAACACCGATGACTCTCTATCTCTATACATTGCTCATTTGGTAGCAAAACATTTTACTGAGCATCTAGGCTTGAGCTATCATTACACGTCCAGTTGTCAAGTCAATTGTGATAAGTATATGATCCTCATCACTTGACTCTCGTAGGGATGGTTCACTTATTAATTGGACATTCCAATGAACAAAATGGAATTGCTTTAATATAATAGTTACTACGAAATGTCTTGGCCGAATTATCTGTCTTTTATGCCATCACCCCCACGAAAGAAAGAAAATAACTTCCCTTTCTTTCTCTTCTTTAGGGGCCTCAGTTGGATGGAGCTTTAGAAAGCTAGTAACGATACTTTTCTATATGCTCTTAAGAGAGTTTTCATAGAGCAACCTCATAATTTTTTGCTTCTACTTATCTAGATTATTGTAAGCTATGGCCTCAAGCAAGCACCTTTATCTTGTGAAACCGCTTTACTCATTTATAAATATGTTAATGTCACTATGTACTTGTTTGTTTGTGTCGATTGTCAACCATTCTTATAGAGGTAATAATGTGGATTTCAAACATTGTTTTATAAGATATATCGATTAAATTTTCTACTGTAGTGTTGAAATGATATTATCCATAGTGGAAGGTCTTCTCCTCACTTCCGTGAATATATCTATGGTCTTCTTGCTAAAGCAACGTGCTTAACACAAGATGTAACGAACACCTATGTCCAACCGTAGTATCTAAAGCTCTATGGTAGCTCACCACCTTCGAATGCCATCTTTTACTTCCCAAGTAGTTGATGAACTACAATATTTTGCCCTGGACCTGTCCAAATGTATCCTAAGTTATTAATATATAGGATTGCACATGAGTTCTTGCCTACTCCCATCAAATTCCATTAGACTGCTGTTAAATGCTCACTTCACTGTCTAAAACATGATCCTAGATCTGCTCTCCCCTCAATTGTCTCCCCTTCACATTATTGACACCTCGGCAGATTTCTCAACTCCTAGAACACACTATTCACCACAATTTATTTCTCAAACCGCATAATGGACTTCATTTGCCTACTTTCTCATATGCTGATTGGGCTAGCAACAGAGATGATCGCACCTCTTGGTGTGCAACGAAGTGAACATCACCTGCAATTGACATTTAAAGAAGCAAATGTCGGCTGCTAAATCTTGCACATAACCTCAATATAAAGCTCTTGTTTCTTATGAAGCCGAGTTTCTTTGGCTTCACAATCTTCTTGTTGAACATGATGTGCTCCTCACTCACAAGCCAATTATTTACGATGAGAACATCAATGTCACTTATATTTATTGGTCCATCCTTTAGTTGTTTCATTCCAAAATGCAGCATATCTCAATTAACTACTATTTTGTCTCATATAATCTTGCCTATGGTTCCTTTGATGTTCATATAATCGGTCCAAAATATTACTCATCTTATCCTCTTAGAAAGCCTCACTTCTCTAAGAGCATCTTCAAAAGACTCTTTAAACATAACATCATGTCTACTTTAAAAAGTCAAACTTTAAAATTACGTTTCAAGAAACTCTTTAAATTAACATTTTATAATAAAGATCCAAAGCCAAATTCACTCTATATAATTAAATGCATTCGAAAAATTTCATTTTTCAATAGAGAAAAATAATATAATAATTTTGGAGGGAAGCTAGTGAAAATAAAATAAAAATAACAAATAACAAATATTTGTGTATGTCCTCTAAATTGAAATATGTTTTTTAAAAATAGAGAGTCTCTTAGAAATGTTTCAAGTTATTACTTTCATAGTTATCTTCAATACAAATACCATCTTCCGAGGCATGATAGAGAGTCAATTTCGTTTCTCGAATCTAAGGGATTCAATTCACATTTAAAAATATTTTCTATTATGTAAGATAGAGAGCATAATTGTATATAATTACTTCACCCAATGTAAAATACTTCTCTCATTCTCCTTTTTTCTCTCCCTTTTTCCACCATATTTCTATCTTGAGATAGGTCCTCTATAATAATTTGTGGACATAGATTTGTTTAAAATGGCTGCTTCGAATCATAGACATAATATAGAAAAAACAAGGCGGCGTATTCATGCAAGTTGGTTACAAGAATCTGCACCATGCATGCAGATAAGGGTATGGGATTTAGGAATCTTACACTCACATGTTGGTTAAGAAATATATACATATGAATGTGTTTTCATAATAATATTAATCAAACCAACCTAGATGTATAGCGTTTACTCTCTCTAAAAGTAAAATCCTTTTTTTTTTTTTGGCTTTGGGAAAAACGATATCTTGAATAATTCAACTTGTACATAATTAAATTACATAATAATTTATATATAAAAGTGTCAAAAAGAAAGATGAAATTTTTTCTCCTTTTATTTTGTTAAAAAATTCAGATCCAATCATTTTTTTTGATATCATGTGTATGTAAATCATTACATATATGTAACACAATCGAAGAATCTTTGATGCCAAGATCTTATATGAGACAACTACCTAAAGCAAGTATGAAAGACCGTCCTTTTGTCCTTACCTGCAAGCTTCTAATTTGACGAAATACAGTAAATAAGGTCCCCTTTTCATTAATAACGTTAAATTTCTCATGAAAATTAAAGTGTGGCACGATTGATACTCAAATGAAATAATTGTGTTGTACATCTTAATTAAGTGAACGGTGTGACATTCTTTCTTAATTTTTATTTTTATTAGCTATTTATTCATATTAATAATATTATTAAATAGGGACTAATTTATGTCGCTGCCATTATGCATATATTTCTGTATGCATAGTAGCATAATTGGTACAACATTTTCTTCCCAAAGTCACACTAACATACATTACAATATTTAATTAAAATTTACGTCCAAGTAGCATATGTGGATCGTGTGCATTAGTGTGTACTTTTGACACAACTTGTTACAAAACACATCAAAATATGTTGCAGCTGTAGAATAGTGCATTAAACTGGCTTCATAAAAATACTCGTGACAAAAAGCACCACATTTATAATACTACCCATTTCCTAAGCCTATTAAACTCTCAACTTTGAAACTTCTATAATTTCAATGATGATGTAACTAATTGATTGTGATAGATTCCTGAACACAGATGTAGTGATCCTCTTCTTCCTCCCTTGAGTTATAGAGACTCCTTCCACCAGGGAATAAAGTGAATGATTTGAGTTGAAGTGCGTACGTCATTTCTTTCTCACCCAGCAAGAATATATGCAATGTGAACACAAAAATGTGAACTCACATTTAGCAAAAATGGCGGAGCACCACAAAACTATAAAACAAAAATAGATACCGAACTAACTTCTTATTTTTTGTATAGACAATAACAATGCTCATCTAACTAGCACGTGGGTCATGTCCATAATAATGGTAAAATGACACGTCGAACAAACTTTGCCCTTGCTTGGTGGAAATTAAAATCAGATTATTAGTAAATTTTGATAAAAGTTGATGGAACGAGTAGTTTAAAAGTTGTGAAACCAATGAAATATGTGAATAATATTGATTGTTTGACTCAGATAAAAATTTGATTTTAATCAATAGCGTATAGAGGCTTAATAACAACACTCACATGCTAACTTACGGCAGACACACACTTACACATGTTTAGCAAATATGGTGTACACATCACGAAACCATAAAACAAAACAAAAATGAACATCCTAATTCCTACACAACTAGCATATGCAGGTCATGTGCATTGTAGGGGTGGATCAAAGAATTCGAGCGAGCTTAGATGGCCTTTGACTGTTGATCGTTAACGGGCACAATAACGAGGGTTTTTTTTTATTAATATTTAATTAAATAATATTAAACATTCATTACATTACTAGCGCAATTTTTAGTTGGCAACTAAAAACCATTCATCACATTACTGATGCCATTTTTGAGCACCTGGTTAGCTGTCGAACCTCTTTCGTGTGGCACAGTTGAAATTGCTTCTTGACCTTGCAAGATCTCATGGAATTGAAATGATTCACCCAACAATATGCACTTGAAGGAGTTTTCAGTGTTGCATGCACATGCTTACTTTTGTTTCCCATTTTAGAAATCGTAGAACTGTTGTTACTTGGAAAGCACCTCATTGCAGATGGATGCTTACTTGGAGCATCAACTTTGACATATGGGGTACGAAACCCCAAAATACCTTGACCTTGCAAAGACCTTCTGGAACCTTAAAAGGCTCTTCGAAGTCTGAAACTTCATTCCCATCTATAAGAAGTATAGGCTAGTTAGTACTCTCCGAGGAGGCACAAGCAACCAACTGAAATGCATATAAATACAATATGAACAAGAAGACTTCTAAGAATTGGAAAAAAATCGAGCGGCCGTCGAGCGGTCACCAAGTATATATATATTTTTCGATGGAGCCGGTACGGGTGGGCACCCGATGCTGGCTCAGCCCCTAGTGCATTGTTGTGTGCTTTCGAAACACCTTATTATGAAAAAAAAATCTAAGTATATTACAATGGTAATACATTGCATTAAACAAACTAAATAAAAACACTCATATGCTAACTTATGATAAAGGAACTTTATTCATAATGCTCCCAATTTCTCTATGCATATTTAACTCTTTACTTTTGTAACCCAATATTCTAGGATATTAATGGCATTGTATGACTCAATAATCTAGAAGGATCTCTCGAACACGTAGATATGGAGATCCTCTTATTTCTATCATATTCAAATAGAGACCCTATTTACGTAGCGAATAAGTACATGGTATGAGTTCTACTCTTAAGTTCCCATGTCCATTCTTTTTTTTTTTCCATCAAGACTATTTTTTTCAGTAAACTCAAAAATGTGACCACGTGTCGAGCAAATTTGGTGGTGTATAAATCAAAACCATAAAACAGAAATAGAGACCTTAAAATACTCTACTAATTATGAAGGTACGATATTGTCCTCTCTGGGTTGCCCATATGATTTTGTTCTTCGAAGGGCCTCTTTCAATTGGGTGTGGGTATGGTCTTTTCACTTATAAATTAGTATTATTTTCATTCTCGAGGCAATGTGGAATTGGGTTTACTAAAATCACCCCACCTCAGGAAACATTCTCATTGGCCACACTTCCGACTGGGCTTAGCTTTGATACCATTTGTATTATCCTAGTCACAAGTGTCCACTTTGTGCATATAGTTTAGTTCTTAGGCTTTCAACCTGAATGTATTACACCAATTGATAGTGATCGTTTCATTTATAAATCAGTCAAATTTTTTTCTTCTACAGCTATGTGGGATTGTGGCTAGTATGACTAGTACTAAGTGAATGTCATAAATTGGTGATAGTGTACTAATCATTCTAAAGTTCAATAGAGAACTTTCATACTCTTTGTACTGAGCTTTCAACATGCCTATGTTGACCTTTGCTATGGGATAAGCTAAGCTCATATACTAACCAACACCAACATTTAGAATACATAGTGAGCATTCAATTTCGTCCACATATGAATCACATAATTCAATATGCATGCATGATAAATGCATATACTATGCGTGCTAAATGGCGCAATAAGTTGAGAACATGCATAGTAAGATATTACATATATGATAGTCCATTTAAATATGTATATTATGCGTACCAAGCCTCCTAAACTTTTCCCTTTTAAGTTGCAAACTTTTCCCATTCAGGTCAGATGCTTGACTTTGCTCAGGAGGTGCTTTGACGCACTAAATCCTCTTGAGGCTTCTTCTTTCGAGAATATACGACGACCTCACAATTGGTTGCAGGTCTCGGATGTTGGACATGAGTTGAAGGAGATGGAAGGTTTTCAGATTCAATTTCGATTTGGAGACTATGGTTTTGAGTTGGAGTAATAATGGTTGAGATAGTAAGGACTTTGATTTGTGGACTTGGGTGGTTGGTTGTAGCATCTACTTCTCAAAGCTGATATTCCTGTATGAGAGTCTTCCCCTGAATATCAGTTTTTGGGTAGTAACGTTGATGTTCAAAGAAAATAACATTCATAGAAGTGTATAATCTTTTTGTAATTGGGGAATAGCATTTGTATTGGGGAATAGCATTTGTACCATTTTTGGTTTGGAGAGTAACCCAAGATTATACACTTGAGCGCTTTGGGGTCGAGTTTACTTCTAAGTTGTTGGTGGACATGGACAAACACTGAGCACCTAAATACTTTGACCGTAATAGTTGAGACAATTTGGGTGTTGGGATAAGAGTGAAGAAGGATTTGACATGCTGTTTGGAAGTTTAAGACACGGGAAGGCATTTGATTTATGAGATAAGTTACTGTGAGTATGATAGCCCTCATAAGAGTTTTGGGACGAGTGGAAAACATAGGTGCTCTAGCAACCTCTAGAATGTGTATTTTTCCTTTCTGCTACTTCGTTTTGTTGAGTATCGACAATTGAACTTTGGTATATTATGCCTAGACTTTGTAGAGTCTCTGGGAATGTTGTTGAAGTATTCCTCAACATCATTAGTACTAAAAATTTGTATTTTAGTATGGAATTGGGTTCGAATCACAGTATTGAAGTTCTTGAAAATTTGTTCAACCTCTGATTTTCCTTCATGAGAAACACCCAAGTGATCATCAACAAATAGAATAAACCAAAGTGTCCCGATAATATTTTTGATATGTGAAGGTCCCCAAACATCAATATGGATCTTTGAGAATGGAAGTGACTTTTTATATGGTTGAATTGAATAAGAGTTGTGAGCATTTTTAGCGAATTGACAATTTCACACTGAAAATCTTTTGAATTTTTATTGCCGAGTAAATAAGGAACAAGTTTTTGAAGGTACAAGAAACTTAGATGACCTAGTCTATATTGTCACAACACAGCTGTAGTATCATTATTGAAACGGTATACAGAAAAATAATTTTTTTTGTAGACTGATTATTTATATTATTTGAATTTGTAATGTGTGTTTTTTGTTCTAGAAGATCAACAACATTAAGGATATAGATGCCTGAGCACATCTTAGCATTGCAAATCGTCTTCCTCGAATTCAAGTCCTGAAATTCACACTATGAGAAGAATTTAGTAACAGTTAAGTTCTTAAGTGAGTTTACTAACGGACAGTAAATTGCAATCTTTGGGACTAAGATAACAGAGTTTAGTTTGAGGTTCTTTGATATTACTATAAAACATGTTCCTGTTACTCTTGAGAGAGACCCATCTGCAATTCTAACAAACAAATTTTCATAACATGGACTGTAAGGTTTAGAAATCATAGCCTCTCGAATCATGCGATCAGAGGCTCCTAAGTCCACAATCCATGGGCTGATTTCTCTCTTGTTGCACTAAGAGCACTTAAAAATTTACTTTTGTGAGCCAAGGATCTGTTTCCAATGATTGAGGTACTAGAGGATGGTTGCTGGTTGATCAATTTTTGCAAGAGCTCCATTCGTTCTTTCTTGAAATTTTGTTTGGCTGTTTATGGTTCTCGTCACAGGAGACTAAATGTCCATAGCTTTCTCTATTGTTGAGTGGAAGTGAGGGCTTTCAATCAGCAGGTTTTCTATGGATCTTCCAGTAAGAGGCCACAGTGTGACCAGTCTTTTAGTAGTGATCGCACCAAGGTCGTCCTTTTCGCTGTCCATTGTCTCCAGCTTGTAGTTGAGGGCCTTGAACTGAAAGTGTAGATACTTCAGGGCTGTGAGCAATAGTGGGTGGTCCCATTATCACTTTCCTTCTATTCTCTTCCATGCGAACTTCTGAAAATGCCTCTCGAATGCCAGGTAGCGGTTTCAACCCCATGATTCTTCCTCGAACTTCATGAAGGTCTTCGTTGAGGCCCAACAGAAACTTATAAAGTCTTTCCTTTTCCATGATTTTTCAGAATTTGGTTCCATCTTCTGGGCAGTCCAATCATGTTCTTCAAATATGTCTAATTGCTACCAATTCCGTATGAGAGTGTTGAAGTATTAAGTGACTGCGAGATCTCCTTTGGCGTAGATCGTGAAGAATGCTTTCAATGGCGAACAGTTCACATGAGTTTTCGAAGCAGGAATATGTTTCTTTGGCTATGTCCTAGATTTCATTTCCGCTCCCATACAATAAGAAATTTTCTCCTATTTCGTTTGTCATCAAGTTGATTAACCAGGACATCACCATATTGTTCTCACTTCCATGTTTTATACTGGTCTTCCTTGCTTGGTGGGGCTGCTACTCTAGTAAGGTGATCTCTTCCCTTTCCGCAAATGAACATCATTACTGATTGTGAACACTAAAGGTAATTATGTCCATTGAGTTTGTACCCTGTAACAAGCAAGAGATTTCCATTTGATCCTCTGTTTCTTGTAGCCGAGGTTTCATGATGGGAGTTGACTTTAGAGAGGGATTGACTTTGCCGAGCCATTATCATCATGTACTTTGTCATCTACGGTTTAGAGGTGGCTTTGATACCATGAAGATTTTTAGAGAAGAATTACTCCCACATATTTCAGTGATTAACATACAACCTATATATAATGGAAGGAAGAAAAATTCATTTCACTATATTCTATAATAATAAATTAGTTTATACAAAATCAGGAAATTAACAAATATAGGAAACTATAAACTGGAACAAATGAATAGAGATAATAGGAATCTTCCCAAATCTCTTTACTCCTAAATTAATGTAGTCCAATAATAAAATCTTAATTGCTACAGATGTATCCCTAATAATAAGGGATCTAATATTTCTACAATAAAATTTTAATTTTTTAACTCAGTAAGACTTAGGTCTAAGATTTGATCCAAGAATCTTGTGTCAAAGGCCACATTAATAATCAATCCTCATGATACATCAATCCTAATATAAGTTAAAGAGGTAGGATAACAATTTACATTTCCCTAAGTGCCATGGACGACTTTGGATGATTCTTTTCACAAATTTTCAACTTTTCAAACAACAAGGACATTAAAAAAGTAATAATGGATAGATACCTATAATCCATTAGTAGGAGCTGACCTTTGGAGGAATGCGAGAAACACGAGGATACACTTTAATTTAACATAAATCAGTGTCAAGCAACAAAGCAAGGAGTATGTAACAAAGTTGTGGATAAATTCCCAAGAAGAAATATTCATGATGCTTTAACTCATCATAGTTTCAAAGAAATGAATCATGAACAACTTGCATGGAAAAAGCTTAACATTTAATTTAATGGATTGTAAGGTAGAACACAGAGCACAACTTTCATAGGATTATCTTACATAACAATACTAGGTGAAACGTCAGATATTATATACTAAACTATTAGAGCATATATCCCAGCAAAAGGAGGATATAATTTACTTACCATGTAAAGAAACACTTTCAAATGGATCACATTGATCTATTTAGATTCACTTGTATAAGGGTGAATGAAACAGTTACATTATGTAAACATCACCTACAATTTGCACTATTTATGCAGCATGAAGTCAGTCATTGAACGGTACAAGAAAGCCACAGAGGATCGACTACAATTGAGCAATTCAACTTCGGAAGTCAAGGTAACATTACCAACTCCTAGTGAGTTTTATATTGAATGAAAAGGGATGTACGGAAAATTTCGTGTTTCATTGCATTTTTCTCTATAAACTTTCATATTTTCGTGCAAATCGAAAGAGATCAACATGCTTCTAGACTTGAAAGTAGAAACTAAACCAAACCACTTGAAAAGATGCAACAAACAGACACTAAACAAGAAGGTACAATGCGCTTACTGCATGTTTTACTCGTTTAATTTCATCCTGTTATCTATCCCATATATTTTTTGTTACTGTTCCCTAATACTAATATTATGTACAATCTTTAAATGATGTTTGAATATGTGAAAAAGCACTTCATGCAAGTAACACGAAATATCTTGGTTACTGAAACAGAGAACAAAGACAAACAAGGTATACTCAAATATAACAGATCACTTAAGGTTTACACATTCGCATTAGTGTAAACTCGTTGCATGGTGTAATAGATTTTATTGCTTTCAGTGCAATCTAGTTATGCCTTGATTTTTCTTTGAAGGCCTAAAGAATCAATTTCTAGGGCACAGACCCTTCTGATGCACTTATGAACTAATAGTGAAAGCACCTCGGCCAAGAAAAGAAAGCTTCCTTACCATTGACTTAGGACGGTCTTCTAGACCACATAAGATGTGTGAGTAAGAGGGGACTGTCCATGATGATTGAGAAGGGTAATTATGTAACTACAAAGTATGATCTCAGGACAGTACAATAGAATTGAAGGTCTTGAATTGCTTGCTGGACGATTTATGTAAATCATTTGATCCATCTCATTCTACATTTTATTCTCCTATCAAATAATGTAGATGAAATTGTAAAAATGCAAGGATGATTTATAAAATCAAATAAACGAACAAAGAATGTGAAAAGGAGGAACTGGAGGATATAAGGCATAGGATTAAATCAGGTTGGATTAAATGGAGTACTAGAGTAACTGTGCGATAAGACTGAGTATTGCAAAGGACAAAAGTTCATAGGATGAACATACTTAAAATGAGTGTTAAAAAGGATGTGTGGTAGTATTAAAATGATTAGAAAAGAATGTGCATAAAGGAATGAGACAAGATCTGGACAGATTTACTGAGAAATTCCATCAAGGGGTTTGGCATGATTAGCCTATGGCAAGAAACATTCGAAAAGCCTAACCCAATGCCTAGACAGATGATTACAGATGCAGAACATAGTGCTTCATGCTTGTTCATGCTGCACTAGCACTAGCCAGCCTTCAGAGCTCATGTGGCGATGGCCCTGACTGGGCCTAAAGAAATCGGGGAAACTAGCATGGTGCTGACCTTCTTAGCAAAATATTTAAAGCGCTAACATGGCAAGATGCATGATCCTCAATGAAACACATCCTTGCACTCCTATCCCAAATTCAAAATAGGCTATTATGATTTCTCCATATGTTCATACCTATTTTTATAACAGAGGTTTCTTGTTATTTCAACTATTGTTGAATGACAACATAAGGAAAAATATTAAGAAGAATGTTATCCTATTTCCTTGATACATTCTCAAAGGCCTAGCCTGTGCAGATATCATAATAGGTGGATGCAAGATTTGATTTTATGAGAGTGGCTGGCTCTATTGTCATATTAAGCACTTCATCTAAAACATTAAACTTTTGGAAATGGGCAATCTTATTTATTTGCTTCAACGCTCAGTATAAAGGATAATTGAAAGTGAGTTCCTGCACACAGAGTACCTTTTAATCCTACTCACTACTATGCAACATGCATTTTTACAGCAGAACAGAGCAGTTTTGTATGCTTGCAAGTTGTATTCTGGTATCCATAGTAACCTTCTATTTATATTCGAAAGATAATAGGTAAGTGAAAAAAAAAAAAAATCAATATATTTATATTCTGATTTCTAGTAGAAAGTAACTGGATGTTTAGAAAATGGTAACAATACTATACAAGAGTCGACAGGTTGAATGATCTAAATATTGTCACGTTTTAAGATTTAACTTCATAATGAACTCATAAACTTATTGTTAGTGTAATGAAGTAATCAACATAAAATTAGGTAGGTGACTCCTAGAGTGTGTTAATTCCATCTCCAAACTTGGCATTTCACATTATTGCACTTTCTGCTTGGGCTTCATTAGGACTATTGAACAAATTCCTTATCTGGTATTAGTATGATCAACTGATCATGTTAGGTGGGATACTTGTTGTAGAATCCTCCAAATGGATGATACTAAGTCCTAATGCTGAATTATTGTTTTACTGAAATGGTATAGAAAATGGTTTGATTATCTTCTGCAGAAGTTCAGTAAGTTGTAGCATTCCCAAGGTTTCTGTGACGACAATATATATGTAGGATAGTTGTAAACCTTCCTTCCTATCCACACAGAGATTAAATCAAAAGTATTTACGTAATAAACCCGAATGTTTTGTGGTTATAGTTTCCAATTCATTTATGTTATTGTTTTCCCATTTACCATAGCTAGGCCTCCAAGTTTCCAAGTTATAGAATTAAAGCCTTCCAGTAGCTGATCAAATCTCAATTCCAAAGGTTTAGACAGCAAGCTAATCTTACAAGGGACGCATTCCAGAAAACACCAAGATGAATATACAGAACCCAAGGACAGATATAACTTGAAGGTTCTATATTTCTAACATCTCTTATTCGTTATTTCTTAGAGAAAAAGTATTTAAGCTCATTGGACACCAGCAAGATATGGAAGCCCTAATTCTAGCTAGACATAAAATATTTCTTATTTTGATTGCAATGCCGCCATCTGAATCAGCTAGTCACTGATTCCAATATCTGATCCTTCTCAGTTGTAGAAGAAAAAGAACGGATGAGTTAGAAAACATACGGTGATATAAAAGAACAGATGAGTTAGAAGAAAAGAACGGATGAGTTAGAAAACAGACTGATATAAAAGAGCAGCAGCAAAGGACTCCAGAATTTCCATTAAAATATAGTTCGTTTTTCTCGACAGATGATTATGGGAAAAAGGACAAGTTCACGCGCATAATGCACAAAATTTGAGAGGGAGACAGAAGGTACACTTTTTACCTCCTAAGCTCAGAATTTGGTGACATCTTCAATGGGAGTCAGGAGATTTGAGAGGGTGTTAGCTATGGTAAGACAAGACTAATCCTAGAGGCCTCACTAAAGCCTTTCAGATCAAAATGGTTAGTTTCTTCCCCTCGTCGTTGCAAATGCCTGACATGGTTTATTACATACTAAGACGTATTACAAATTAGATAATAATTAAAAAAAAAAAAAAGAACAGAACTAGGATCTCTTCCCAAGCATCATGATCCATGTCATTAAATCTTCAAGCTCACACTTTTTATACTCTCTCTAGTGCACCACAAGTATAAGAAAAGCTTTGAGAAGTATCAAAGAGTTCCACAATGGGGGAAGAGATGATGCCATTTCTCACAGCTCAAGTATCATTCACTAGTCCTTCGAAGAGCATTAGTAATTTCTTCATAGAACATCGAGTCATGCAACTATTGGGTGGCTCAAGCTGATGAGACTACATTGACTTTCATAAAAGTTAGATATAAAAATTGTCGATACAAGTAGAAATATGTTACCTTTCTTCCAATCATATCAAGTGGATTTTGGATTGGATATAACAAGACAAAGCAAAAACATGTGTTTGTTAAGAGGAAAACAATAAGTAGTTCTAGTTTTGAAAAAAAATCACTTCCCAAGAGAGTCAACATTGAAAATAAATGTAGCTGTAAGTATTTTCACTTTTAAGTGATAAAGAGTAGGAATTGAAATAACATTCACTCAATGTTTCATGTTTCCTTAGAGCCATAACTTATGAAAGTGGAATACAGACACGAACCGAACACATTGACACGTGACTTTTCCAAAAGACAAGACAAGAACACATCGGGACGTTAAATCTTCAAAATCATACATTTAAATATTATGTTTCTATTTTCAATATATTTAATAATTTTTAGCTTCGAGTTATTTTTAAAGGCGAAATCTTTTACATTAAAATGGGGATTTGTTGTAATAACAATTTTTAGTTCACTATCACTAATGCCAACAAAATAAAATATGTACAAGTAGATATGAAACAAATTCTGTGTCAGTTAGTAAATTTTTATTTTTTCACATCATTTTGACTTTGGTATACAAATGATAGTAATTTAAATATTTCAACTTTAAGGGTCATGCCACGTCAAGGACATGTTCCTAGCACGTTAGAAACTAAAATTATACAGAAAACAAAATATAAGACAAGGCACATGGCTTGTCGAATATGTGTCGTAACGGTCTGTGTAACGAACATCAAGTGTTTGTGCTTCACTTGAATTTCAACATGTACCAATCTTTCAGTAAAAATAACAATACAACAATAAGATCAATGTTTAAATCTCTGCTACCCTTATTTGAAACTTAACCCAAAATTACAAAAAACAAGTGATAGGGAAGCATAGATAAAGGCAAGATTTTTATGAAAGTACACATTGCTACTTCAAAAGTATTAACAGCCATAGCTTCTCTTGTATCTCTTGTATCACTTTGTTGAACCACCTAATACCAAACATTGTTGAGAGAAGACAATTTTTTTTTTTTTTTTGACAGTTATATCTTCAATGCATCCTCTCACTTGAAAGCCGTCCATGTTTTCATAAAATCCCTGATAAGTTCATTCTCATATCTGGGAGGATTAACACTTAAATCCTAAGACCTATGCGTCCTTGGTTGCTACATTGACTCACCTCGTTTAAAGACTTAAGCTATCGAGGATTAACTATATATATAGCATGTTTCTATAGTAAATATCTATGCATGATATTGATCATATGCACACCAATCAGCTGCTTATAATAGTCCCATTGAGTGATATTATCCATGTCAAATTGCTCTAATACAAAGTCCTCAATATTTCTATCATGGCTTATTATCCCAGTAAACCACCAAAATTCTCTTCTTATAAAACTAATAAATCTGAACAATAACAACAACTATCCCTTCTAAGAATCTAACTGTCCATCAGAATTTCCAACTCCTCATTATTGTACAATCTTACTAACATTTATCGAACAGGAATATTTGATATTTAATCTCAAATACTCAATATCTCTGTCATCAAATCTTAGAAAGCAATCCAAATCACTACTTAAATATCATATTGCAAAAAACAACGATGCTACAGAAGTGGTCAACCTTCTCTGGGAACCTTCCTTTTTTTGTCTCAACCTTTAGTGGTGCCTAACATTGATGTCAGACGACTACTTAATGAGTCTCGTGAACCTATACATGTTATTTATCTAATAGTTTTAATTATGAGATTTCTCCTACTGAGTTTTTAACCTTTCCCTCTGGTCAACCGCCATTACCAATCACTATTACCAATGTTTAAAGGGGGAAAATGGGTACTAGGATGTTTTTCCTTCATAAGGCAAGGCATAGTTCTCAAGGCAGATTGAGGAGGATGCCTAACACAAACCAAAAAAATTAAGTTAAAAAATTATATAATAATAAAAAAAAATGCATATATTAAACAATAAACAATCTCCAAAATTCTCCATAGAATTAACTTCAAAATAAATCAATAAAGTAGCAATTAGAAAATAATCAATCGTCCTTTTGCAATTAAAAAAACTTAAATTTTTATAATGGTAAACGTGGGCTAGTATAGTGGTATTGCTTAGGTTTTTTTATCATTTAGTCCAACATTAGATGGGCCCAAATTTTATTTTACTTAAGAACAAGACGAATCTTTTACAAAAGAGGAAAAAAATTAAAAAGAAGAAAAAAGGCTCAAAGATCACAATAAAACTGAGGCACATGCTTCACGCGCCTTGAGGCGTGCATTATGAGGTGTGCATCTCAATCAATGAGGTTTCTGCCTCACAAAAACGTACTAAAAAAATTATGAGATATTGTGGTGCGCTTCACTATGAGGCGTGCCTCTGGTGCCTTTTCAAACCATACCTATTACTCTACTTGAAAGTGTACATGATAGAGACCATAACTTAAATTTAACTAGAGAAGTAATAAGATAAAATCTTCAGCAACATCACCACTCACCTGAACAATACACAAAGCTTTTGAAAAACACAGTACTCTCTAATCTTTCTAATAATCTTGATTTTTCTATCTCGATATGCAGCTTCTCAAAGTAAAGCTATTAGATCTTGTATGCAATATCCTATTTTTCAAATTTCCTATATTAGACTGTGTCCTTCATTTAGAACTTTTACTCTTCAATGTAATTTCTAACAGTTCTGTTCCAAGCACCATGCATAGAGCTCTAAGTTAGAAATAAGTTGTTTACGAAGAAATTGACACATTGAAAAAGAATGATAGAACTTGTTGATCTTCAAACAGGAAAAAAACGATGTGTCTTTGGTGAAACATAAGACAGATAGGAGAGTAGAAAGAAACAAAGAAAAACTTTTGACAAAGGGAATCTCACATACTTATGGAGTTGATTATCAATAGACTTGTACCTGTAGTCAAAATGAACTTAATTCGAGTCCTATTACTCTTGCAGCGAACTTAAATTGGCATGTTGAACAACTTGATTTGATGAATGTGTTCTTGCATGGCAATTTATAGAAAGAAGTGCAAATGAAGTTGACATTTGGTTTGAAGACGTGTTCGAAAAGCGAAGTCTGCAGATTGACCAAGCCCTTATACAGACAAATACAATCACCTCGAGCTTGGCTTTAGAAGTTTAGCAAAGGAATCCGTCTGTTTTAATACACTTAAAGCCAAGATAATCATATTTTGTTCCTTCAACACTCTAAAGATGAGAAGAAAATACCTGCCTTAATTGTCTCTGTGGACGACATCATTGTTGTTGGTAAAGATAATAATGAGAAAAGAAAACTTTAAAGAATGCTCACAAAAGAATTTGAGATTAAGAATTTAGGGAAGATAAAATATTTTTTAGCCATTGATGTTGCAAGACCTAGTAAAGAGATTCCTATCACAAAAAAAGTATGTCTTGCATATAGTTAGAGAAACCGATATGTCAGGCTGCAAATGAGGAGATATTCCAATTTCTCTAAAACATAACTCTGAAACTACAATTAAGAGTTGCATTTGATAGAGATCGATGCCAAAGATTGGTTGGTAAGCTTACATATTTGCACCCTATTAGGTTTGATATTTCATTTGCCTTCACTATGGTGAGCCAATATATCACTTTCACCATGAAATCCATATGGAGACAGTTTTGAAGATTCTAGGATATTTGAAAGGAACTCCTAGAATAGGTCTATTTTTCTAAAAGAATTATAAACCTCCAAGTAAATCATTAATAACTGCTTATTGGGTCGGTTCAGTTAATGACAAAAGCTCCATAACTGGATATTGTACATTTCTTGGGGGAAAAAAAAAATTGGTTACTTGGAGAAGTTATAAACTGTTGGAACTGTTTGATATTTTATTCCCTTAACAAAAACATTATGTGGTGGCTAGATCAAGTGTTCAAGCCAATTTCAAGGTCATGATAAGAGTTACTAGAGTTGAAGATTTTGTTCAAAGAAATATGAGCCGATACTGCGCATCAAAGCTACTTTTAATATTGCTCACAATCCCAATTAGAATGATAAAACAAAGCATGTTAAAAATGATAGTCATTTTATTGTGGAGAAGATTGATATTGGTTAATTTTATATTCCAATCATTACAAGTGGAAAACAATAAGCAATGGTTCTTACCAAAGGGGTGCCTCAGCCTAAAAATCTTTCGTGCGTTAGCATATCGAGAATGATACATATCTTCAAACCAGCTAGAGGGGAGTTTGGAAAATAGTTGTAATTAGCACAATCTTATAAGCTTATTTGTATAATTGTAATTAGCATTAACATATGGGCTCGTTGGTTGCATCATAATTAACATAATTACATGAACAATTAAGTGTGATAAATTATGGGAGTTAAATAGGTTTCTTTTATGCCTATGTAAATGTCACTTTTTATGTTTCATAATTTCAATGGATTATATATAAGTGTTTTAAGAATACATGTGATATGCATATCTGTTATCTGGCAAAAGTATTAATTCGCCATTTTAAAATAGTTATATTATTTTTATAATTTTATACAATAAATTGTGCTATTGTACTTGACAGTTTTGGAAAAGGGAAGTTGACGTGTTGAGGCAACAACTGCATAACTTGCAAGAGAATCATCGGTAAATCTTTTGCCTTATTTGAAATAAAATTAATACTTGACAATATTAACGGAAAGAGGAAAAAAATTCATGTATTGAGATTCTTAAAATTGTAAAAGGTTGTCAATGATGATTAAATTCCTTGACAATTATTGTGAGTCATCATTTGATTTTGCAACAATTACTTTGTGCCACACATGAAACATTGTGTTTTAGTATTAACATTTTTTCATATTTCTAGAATTCTCTAGACTAACTTGGAAAACAAAAAAAGTCTAGGGGTTAAAGAATTATCTAAAATTCATTCTTGGGAAGCAAGCAAAATTAAAATATAAAATAATGAAAGTATTAGAAAATTCTAGAATTTCTTAAGGACCAAGTAAAATAAAATAATGAAAAAAATAAGATTTTTCTAGAGGCAATCCACCAACTTTTGTATGCTATAAATAAGGGTTGTCACTTCAATTGTTGCTAGAATAAGTCTAAAAGCATTGCCATTGTAAAATTCGAGTTTCCAATAAAGTAAATTTTTCTTCCTTCAATTATCTTGTCCAATTTAAATTTACTCCCTATTATTTCTATCCTACAAAATATACTTCACATAAACCACCAAGCCTTTCCAATCTAATTTACTTATTTCTCCTACCAACTATAAAATATCATCATTCAGTTTAAAATGCAGATTAACAGAAAGGTTCAGGAAAAGCAAAGGACCAAGATAAAATACTCCATATGTAGAAAATATTAAAACATAAAAATCATCTATCATTTTGAGATTCTCAATATATCAATGAAGAGACCATAAATCACGATTTTCGTACAAAAAAAAAAAAAAATTAGGTAAGTTGATAAAAAATATTTGAAAACTTTGGATCATTCTTTGTCAAACAATTTAAACAATATCCTAATGAGCATAGTAGCCAGCATAAATCTTTTTCACAATCATATATTCATAGTAAATCCATTTTGTCACTCTGTGTTATCAGTCTAAGTAAATCAAATCTTTGCAACCATCACACACCATTTTAATTTTGGTAAACAACTCCCTTCTTTAATTGCGTTACTAAAACATGGTTTTCATGTATCCTAAAAAATGTCACCTTTACTTGTTAGCACAAATTATCATTTCTTATTTCATCTATTCCAGTGCAACCATATATCCATTGGGGAAACATTTTATACAAATATTGAACTGGTAAAAGTTATAACAAACTCATTTGTCATGTTAGCATAAGAGAAGCTAAAGAGAAGGCATTCTTGCCAAAAATAAAAATATTTTGAACATGAAGTTAGATGAGTTAGTCAGACAACCAAATCACGGTATAATCATAATTTACCTATTTTAATTTCATTGGAAATGTGCATCTTCATCCTCTTCATATATTCTTCCTTCCGAAACTTGAATTCTTATAGAACAAGCATGTCATTCATTAAATAACTTGTCAAATTAATTCTTCTATCTTTTTGTGATCTCGAACAAGACTTCGGTTCTCATCGTGAGAAAATCATATCAATTTGCCTTTCATAATTTTAAACCATCCCACAATCACGCCAAATGACATCATTAGGAAGGAAAAACTTCATTGTGAAGGCATATGTAAAATACTTGATTATCTCAAGGCATCAGTTTAATGTACACTGGATGTCTCCTAGGCTAAAAGATTAAAAACTAATTAGCTGTGTACACTGGATGTCTCCGAGGCTAAAAGATTAAAAACTAATTAGCTAATTGCTTTTGATCAGATATCCTTATTAATATAAGTATCAAAGAATGAGGCAATGATAGCTTACGGCTTATTGAGAATATTTCCTTGGAAGGGAAGTGGTTATGGACCAGACAAAATAAAGTAATCATAAGCACAGACTACACAAAAACAGATGTTATACAGGGAATTCACTTCTATATGCGGGTCCTTGAATTATATTCCATTTTCAACTGATTCCATGATGTTTGGATTGGACCTTTATCTATCACTTATCCTCGTTTGTATGGCATACCAGCTCTCCATAATACTAATAACCTTCAACTCCTTAACCATGGAGATCCATGAGGATGGGTGATAACTTACGTCTGTCCAAAAACTTAGAAACTTCTTGTTCTGTCTCTCGAAAGATCCTAATGTTTGTACCTTTACTAAAGAAACTCACTTCGTTCTTTTCTGGAAAATCAATTTCTCTAGGGAGATATGGCTGAGACTATTTACAATCTTTGGGTAGTATGTCAGAACCTGCATCTCTGGTTCATTTGTTCAACACGAGTTCTGAGGTTTGGAAACAACAGATAGGCTAAAATCTTTAGAAATTGTGCTGCAATAGATATAACTTGGTCCATATGGACGAACAAAAATAGGCGTTCTTCAGAAGCATAATAACAGTCCTCATTGCTGCTAGTGGGATAGAGTCATGGTTTTGTCATCTTTATGGGCTAAACCTGAGGGAGCATTAATAGTTTAGAGGACCTGAGTGTTTGTCCTACTACTGCAATTATTTTTCCCATTAATAAATTTCTTCATTTATTACATGTGTAAATGCATTATATACATACATACTTACATGTATGTGTGTGTTTGCATTAACAACCTAGCTAACCAAACATACATTTCTCATAATCATACAGTCAATTGATGGGAGAAGAGCTTTCTGGTTTAAGTGTTAAAGATCTACAGAACCTGGAAAACCAGCTGGAGATGAGTCTTCGAGGTGTCCGTATGAGGAAGGTTTGAAATTTTCATCTTCTTTTGGATGTGAATCCTTTGCTCTGCACATATCAAATAAAACTATTAACATAGTTTGCATAATTTTGCAGGACCAAATTTTAATTTCAGAGATACAAGAACTGAATCAAAAGGTTTAACTTTAAAAATTGCACCAAATCATTTCCATTATATTTCGACAAATGTCCCATCTAGTAGCTAAATTTCATACTTTTGTTGCAGAGCAACCACATCCACCAAGAGAATGTGGAACTGTATAAGAAGGTAAACCTCATTCAAGAAGAAAATATGGCATTGTACAAGAAGGTAGTGGTGTAGAATAATAAATCAAGTTTCACAACGTTTTGTGAAACAAAGTACTTTATTTGGAGCACTACATATAAAAGGAATTATAATAGGTTCCTCAGCGGAAATGCTTGTTGTTCAGGTTTACAGAACTAAGGATGTGAATGGAGCAAACAGTAACGCACTTCTCACTAATAGTTTAAGCATCAGAGACGACCCGCATGAACCTGTTTGTCTCCAGCTTTGCCAGCCACTGCAGCAGAACCCGGAGGCACCATCAGGAGGTACAACATTGGGGTAATTGTCCATCCCCCATGAATTAATTCATTAACCATCAATTCAACACTATATTGATTCAAGACTCGTTTTGGTGGGAAAAATGCAGCAGATTACAACTGCAATAACAAAGAGATGCAGATAAGTCAAAGGTGCCAAGTAATCTCTTAAAGTTAAAGGGAAGTTACAGCTTCTCATTAAATGCCAAAAGCGGTATAAGTACCACAGCTATTCAGGGAAACATACTTGATATTTGGTGTCACCCAGTTTCCGAATTCCTTGTGTGAGGTAAATCTAACTAGATATAGCTTTCTAGGTCATTGTGAAAATAAATAAAAGAATATGGTTGGCATTGCATGTTTCATATCTTTTTGGATGTCTCAATACTTATTTATCTATTTAAATTCTGTACTTGATTTAATGAGTTTATTTGGCAATAAAATGTACACAACCATCTACTACTACCAGATACTCGATAAAAATAAATGTCTATCAAGAGCAAGGTCATAACAGAAAATATGATTCGAAAGAAAAAAATTCATATAGGAGCATGACAAATAACATATGATATGAGAATATAAAGATAATTAGGGAGCCTCGGTAAGTTGAATCTTATAAGATTCTGCGCCGCACAAGCTGCAGAGGTTTCTGCACAGGGCAAAAGTATGTCATCATACACGTTGGAAACATTCTACACATTATTTTAGCCATCAATCAGAAGTGTCTATTTCAGAGAATGGCAATACAAAAATTCTATGCATCAACTAATGAATGGCGTGCAGAAAAACAAGTAGGTTCTAATTTCTGAGTGTTTAGACATGAATGAGTACAATAAAACCAACAGTGAGTCAAACTTGAAAGAGAGAGAGTGAAAAAATTTAAAGATTTCGAGACTCTTAAATAGACATTAGCCTAACCTGCAGTGATATTCTGCAAGAACAAAGTACAACTAAATTTATAGACAATATATATGTTGTTTTTATTTTGAAATACGAGTTACATGCTACAAAGAACAAACATAGAAGGAGACAATTTACTGAACTAAGATAGAAAATATCAGTTCAGCATCTCCTCGTATCAAAAGCAGAAAAAAACCTCTGGCAACTTTATAATGCAAATTGATTTCTCATTAAAAAGACAAATTAACCACAATAAACACATTTAACCAACCTTTGCAGTGAGAATACTACATTTAAAAATACAGCTTAATAATGCTGTTCAAGACTTAAAAGTACTACCTTTACGAGGATAGTACTCATGAGTTGCAACATAAGCAGCATTCAGTTTCAATGTTCAGGAAAGATCCTTCCAACATAATTAAAACCAGAGAAAAAATGAATGGCACAAGAAGATAAAGATAAAGATGTGATTATTTACTCAGATCCAGTAATGATAATTATTCTACCACATCAGGACACATTGTATAAAAGAAATCAGAAGAAACACTGATAACTGAATAATAATAGGAACTAGGATCTTAAACAGAAAAATGATGCAGTCTGAAGGCAAGTCAGAACGTTACCAGCTTTTATAGGAACAATCATGGAAAATATCGAGTATGGTCATAATTGAATTATAGGAAAAATAGTATGATTATCCAGTTGACGGCTCGATTTCCTAGCACTGAAAGAGAAGAATGAAACATATAATAGCAGATGGCAATGAACTTGAACAAAATAAAACAAAAAAAAAAAAAAATTGTTCAGGACACATCAGGTCATGTTGGAATTTCAAGTGCAAACAAATGAAAAGCAAATGTCTGTATGTCAAAAATTGTTGGAAAGCTGACAATAGCAAACAGAACATGGTTTATAAATTGAAAAAGCCATGCAACTTAGAGCAAATTTGAAGTTCGCCATATAAAGCTGAATGGAAAGGGTTAATCAAATTCCTCAGTTCCTAAAAGATTATAATTTCCATTTCTGATTGAGAACTTAAAAACATCGAAAACAGATAATATATTAGTATCATAAATCCAAAATGACGACACCTGAGCATGTAAATTATGGTTATAACTGCATCGAACTTCATCACATTCACGAGCTTCAGTTCCTTAGAATGCTAGCAGTTCTTCTTAATTAATTGAAAACCTCCAATTCCTTGGGTACACTTCTTATTTACTCATAGTTCTAGATTAACTGGACATATAAATTACATGGAAAAGTTCTAGCATTATTAGGATATGTATTAACCCAACATAATTAAGATAGAGAAACAGAATAACTACTTACAATTACTAAGGTACAGGATAATCATTTAAAATATAAATGAACCTACAAAAAATCTTATGGATCAGTACTGTAGCCTAAGTTCGCAAAATTCACTCTTATCAATACTTGTCCTTTACTAGTTTGAAAAGAGAGAGAGAGAGAGAGAGGGCCTCTGCTATTTGCAATTCATAAACGTACCTAAAGAAAGAAAACATATTATACAAGGAAAAACAGGATTGTGGATTTAATTACAAATAAAGAGAGAAACAAGAAACTTTCTTTTCATGGTGGTCCATCAGACATTTGCATCTTACACGAACATTTCTCACAAAAAAATTCACCATTTATTTACATAAAAGAAGTTTTTAAGTATTAATTTCAAAATTCATCTATCTGCAAGATGGGCACAGAAACTAATGTTCAACACATATTGCAGGACTTTGTAACAATTTGGAAACAGAGCAAGAAAAATACCAAGAACTAAAGATGATCAGATTCATGGAAAGCGGTGTCAACAAATTGTGTATCCTAAAAATTTAAGTGTGGGAAGCAAATTCGAACTCAAGAATATGAGATTTTAATTTAACTCCATCTTGAGATGATTATTAAGCCCTTGTTTGGTGCACATTTTTTAGCCAAGAATGCTTTTTTTTTAATGATATGATGGGGAGTATGTGGTTAAAAAAGAAGGAAAAGTTATCGGTGTGATGAAAAATTTTATTTTATTGAAGAATGTGTGGTTGAAAATGAATAGAAGAATGAGAATAAAAAAAAAATAATGTGGTCAGACAGGGGCTAAAAACATCCTTGTATTAGTATGGTCATAGTTTTCCTTCTTTATTTATAGATAGTATTGTGAGTAACCGTGCAGTGCTTCTAGAGGGTGTTTGGCGTCTAGAGGGTGTTTGGCGGAGATTGAAATTAGATTTTTGGTAAATTGTGACAGAAGTTTTGGAAATATGTGGTTGAGAAGTTGTGAGACCCATGAAAGATGCGGTTAATATTGATTGTTTGATTTTGACTTAGATTAAAATCAGATTTTAATCCAAAACATATGGGCTACTATTTTGGCAACTACAGAACCATGATTATGAATAAGTGTCTTTAATTAGCATCTACCACTTCTCCTTGTTTTAGCATTATTTCATGTTTGCATAGCATATCCTGGGATATGAACTTGTTTGAATTCAAGATTGTGATCGCTAGTTGTGTACATAATTTCTAAAAATAGATCGACTCTAGCAAGTTGCAAGTTGGTGCAGTCATCGTCTCCAATTGTGGTACACCAGCAATCAAGAATGCTGTATTTCGCTATCCAAATCATTATATTCCTACAGATGCCATGTGTGTAATTTGATGAGGAAAAAGTGTAGAAATGGCAGACAATAGATAAAATTAATCGTGTACAGAAAAACTGATAGGTATCTCACTTAAATCAGCAATTTAAATTATAGTTCATTACATATAAGAAATCCAATAGCAACATCCAGAAGAGCTTATGATAGTGTATTCAAAGAAGTTTATACTGGGAGGCAAATTTTGTTCGAGTACCAGAGCCACAGCCCTTAGGAATCTACCTATCCGGTAAAATGGCATGTGATTTCAAATCATATATGGCTCTATCATATCCTTTCCAACACGTGGGCTTTAAAGAGGTTTTGATTATGATAAAGAAAAATCAAAGTAACTATTCAAGTCTAGATGGTGATGGAAAATGTGACTATGCTTCTATTCACATTCATCTCTTGTTATTAGTGAAGAGTAGCCAGTAGGTTAGCACAGAAGCAGAAAAAAAGACATGTAGAAATGCAATTTCTGATATGTTAGGAATCTGTCTCATAAGTTTTCAGTGGCATCATTTCTCATAGATGCTTCCATCACCCTTGAATCCTATGGAATTCTCCCCATTTTTCTCTCCATCCAAATATATTGTATTGGGTAAAATATATTCCCTTGTTCCCAGGATGATATAGACTGAAATACTAGCATCAATTTTGTGTGTTAAAGATGATCTCCCTTTGGTGACTTCTTTTCCATCTCTTTTTCTTGTCAATAAAATTCCCCTCCTAATCCACCTGCTCCTTAGTTAAAAACCTAGTTTGTCTATGTAACGCCCCAAATCCACTACATTTATATATATATATATTTAAATTTGAATTCGAAATGTTATCAAAATTTTCTTATCTAGTTTATACAGATTTAAAACATTTGTACAAATATT